>MJUU01020285.1:0-21414 GCA_002080025.1 Modiolus philippinarum
TTGACTAGTAAAATTTGATAAAAATTAACATGGAATTATAATTAAGGTACAGACCATATGATTTTCAGGGGACGTGGGAATTTCACCTGAGCGGGGAAATTTTTTTGGCCTGCTTCAAAGACCAGATTATTTTTATTTCTGATAAACACCATGATAAGATATTTTGTTGAGCAAGGCAGTTTTTTCTAATGGACAGAGTCTGAGCCAGATTATTTTTTTTTAACCCAGGTGCTAGTCAGAGAATTTCTTTGGGACCAGAAATTAATTTTCTAAAAAAATTCCAGCCCCACCCCCATAAAATTATGATATTGCGCCTGTTGAACATGTTGAAGAAAATATTTTTAAGATGTGCCTTTTTTTACATTTATCAAGAAAGACATCTTATAAAAAGTAGAGACAAATTTCGTTGTGTGTACATGTAAATGTACATAATTTACACTATATGAGGTCAATAATGGCTAAAACTATCTTCTTGTGGTCAATAGTGGCTAAAACTATTTTCTTGTTGAAGTAACTGAAGAAAATCACGCATTTTGGTCTTTTAGTCATAGAATTCATTACAATTTTCTAACAGATAAACAATTGTCAGAAATCATGCAGGGATGAATTCCAGAGATGCTGCCGCCATAGCGTCTTTACGTATCATACGAGAAAATGAAATTTTAGCATTTTTAATGACAAATAAAGGGCTATGCCGAGCGCAGCATGATACAACCGCAGCATGTCGACCATTGAAATTTGAACAACTGTAATTTCAAGTGAGTATGGACACAATAAGGAGATTGACCCAGTAATTAGCTGGACATACACTAGGGAAATTAAAAATTAGCCCTTATGACTCCTGATTCCTCTTTGACCCCTTATAGCTCGGAAACGGTAAGAGCTACACTAGTGAAATTAAAAATTAGCCCTTATGACTCCTGATTCCTCTTTGACCCCTTATAGCTCGGAAACGGTAAGAGCTACACAAAATCCATTGACATACTAATGAAAGCTTATATCAAGAGGAATCCAAAGAAAAAAATCCAATCAAAATCTGATCAAAAATAAAATTTCACATTATTTAGAAAAAATGCAATTTTGGCCCCTTTGACCCCTTATAGCTAGGAAACAGTAAGAGCTACATCAATCCGTTGACATACCACTGAAAGCTAATACCAAGAGGAATCCAAAGAAAAAAATCCCATCGAAATCTGATGAAAAATAAAAATTTTAGGTAATCTGCATGTTTGCAATATTTGCCCCTTTGGACCCCTAATAGCTTAGAAAAGAAAAGAGTTATCAAAAATCTGATGGTGCAGCGCTATCTTAATTATTCATAAGGAATTCACTCAAAAACTGCATCAAAATCGGACTAAAAATAAAAAAATTAAAATTTTTGAAATTCGCCCCTTTTGGGCCCCATTTATCTCGTGAACGGTACGTGCCACATGAAATCCGTTGGCATACAACTGTTTGGGAATTTCCTCAGGAGCACTTTGAAAGAAACCCCATCAAAATCAGATAAATAATAAAGATTCTACAGTCAAATATGTGAAAACGAAAAATTTAACCCTTTATGGCCCTTTTTAAGAAACGGGTGGGCCACAATGCCAAGCCTTCCTTTTGTGCCAAGGAACATTGTGTTCAAATTTCAAAAAGATTGATCAACTGGAACTTAAGTTATTGACCAAAAACAAAAGTGTCTACAGACAACGACGATGACGACGACGCCGACAATAGCACCATACCATTATACGACCACAAAAATTTTTTGCGGTCCTATATAAAGTAGAAAAATGTTTCAACTCGCTTTGCTGGGCGGTCACGATTTAAGCCCCCTTTCTGAAATCCTGGCCATGAACTAACCCTTGAAATGAAAGCGTTGGCAAATTGCTGTAGTCATAACTCTATCTACTGTGCATTTCAAATGGTCAAAAAATGGCTAAAACTTTCTTCTTGTGGTCAATAATGGCTAAAACTATCTTCATGATCTTCTTGTTAATATAATTTATTGAACACGCTATACACTGTGTTTGTTGTCTCCCTATCTTGACCTTGAGATCATTTATTATTATTACTTATTTGTTCGTTTCATCTCCAATCAATGTAATCAAACTTAATCAAATGTATTAATATTCTGCTCCTTTGGGGCATCGTGGTTGTTGTTGTTTTACGGGTGTTCAAGTAAGGCCGTCCTAAATTAATTCTATGTTTAACGTCAACCTAAGACTTCGAAACCTAGGCGGGTGGGAGGAAGATAAAAAAAACAAACAAAAATTTTAAACAAAAAAAACTGCAATTATCTTTCACAATTTAAATGGATATACTTGCTTTATAAAAGATTCCACACCTTCATTTTGCTTTTTTAAAATCACAATAAACACAAATGATAAACTATTCATTTCACTTTCTTTTGAAAGTCTTTCGGAGCACCTGATGTCACTCCCGGTTTTCATGGGAGTTCACACTATGAGTGCCTTAGTTCTTAATGTTATCTTTTTATTTCCGTGCATTGTAGCTGTCTCACGTCCTTGTTTTGTCTTTGTTTTTATCTGTTACCGTTTCTGCCATGTCTTTGGACTTCGATTTTTGTAGTCATCGCTTCCCTTGTTCCTTCGGTATTCTACTGCCGTTGTTTCATTAATTCCCGACCCGACTGCTAAATGTTTGACTGATATCGCCTGCAACCCGGAATTTTCAGGACAAAACAAAAAAAATTGTTTGTTTTTTATTTTCAATAATTTTGAAAAACCTACGCGCGCAGGTGACGTTAACAATTAGGACGGCCTAACTGAAGAAAATCACACATTTTGGTCTTTTAGTCATAGAATTCAAAACCATCTAAATAAATATTTGTCTGAGATCAGGGGTGAATTCCAGAGAGGTTGCCGCCACGGCGTCTTTACAAATCGTACGAAAAAATGAACTTCGCAGTAAGTCTTCAAGGGAAAACGTGTCGCCCGAGTAATATTGTGACGCATACGTAAAAAAAATATTCTAAGTTTCCATCAAACAGGAAGTTGGTATGCGAGAGATTCCAAACTCTATTACACAGTATAGGACCTCATACTGATACTCCATGTTGAAAAGCAGAAGGCTGGCATATGTAGTTCCTGAGAAAATTATGTGACAGAAATTTTTTGTGACGCCCATGACGACTACAACGGACGCAAGACGACTGATAGTAATCCCTATATGTCACCACTGCGTGAAAGCAGATGACACAAATATTTATTTAGCTGGCATGTTTTAGAAAAAAAATTTCTGTCCCTGATTTTTGCCAAAAAAATTCTCTGACCAGCATCTTGGTTGAAAAAAAATAATCTGGCCCGGATCCTGTCCATTGGGAAACAAAGCCTTGCTCAACAAAATTGCCTAGCATAGTGTATATTGAAAAAAAATAATCTGGCCCGCGAAGCGAGTAAAAAAAATTTCCCGACTCAGGTACCCCCCCCCCTTGAATATCAAATGGTCCGTGCCCTATGGATTTCCAAATGTCTTGATTTTATCTGCACTGAAGAGACATAAGTTGTCGAAATGCGCATATGCAGAAACTAATTTACAGTCACTTCGGTATTTTGTTATTTAAGCCCCCTTCTGAAATCCTGGCCATGAACTGACCCTGGAAATGAAAGAGTTGGCAATATGCTGTTGCCATGACTTGATCTACCGGGCATTTCAAATGGAATCATGCACTAGTCGAATAAGCTATCACTTCATTGTTCGCCAGTCAATTAAACAAAGATAAATCGATCAGACTTTTTTTGATACAACTTCCTGCTTACATGGCTTAAGTTAACTATTTTGACCACAGAAAGTTGCCCTAAAACACGCCTATTGCTTATTACGGATTGATTGATTGGATGCAACTGTGTAATAAGTGAGAAAACACAAAGTAGAGTATCCCAGGACATTTGATATTCAGGGAAGGGGGCTGGATGTTTTATCCGAGACACAGGAAATTTTATGTGCCCGCTTTAAGAGCCAGATTGTCTTTTTCCCCAATTTTTTATATTTTTTTATTTTGTTGAGCCAGTTTTTGCTACTGGACAGAGTGAAGGCTAGACTATTTTTTTAACCAAGGTGGTCAGTCCCCCCCCCCCTAAAAATCATGGTTCGTGAATCATGAGATACTTTTTACGGTAAGCCTGAAATTATTAGAACAATGGAACGAAAATATAGAGACGACCGATAAATCATGCAAATAGCGAATAGACTTGGATCGCGCTTCCGTATTTTTGAAATAACAACAGAAGCTACGAATCCATTTTCCATGTGTGAACCAAAAAATAGCTAGGCTACCTATCGAAACCGTTCAAACGCGTTTATCATGTTTATCAGGGACAGTAAAGTGTCAAAGTCAAGTCGCATTATATGTGCAAACATGCATTCACACGCACAAAGTAAATATGCCCTACCTTATTTATGATCCTCATAATGTGCATTTTCTGACACTGAAGAAGTAAATACACGCCTTGGAATGTAGGTCAAGCAAAAGTGTTATAAAATGCTGACCACGTGACATATAGAGGGATTATGAGAAAATGGCACACTATTTCGTCGACATTTCTTTTAATATCAATCGCAAAAATCCCTAAATATGCAAAATAAAAGCGTGATAATTTGAAGAAAACTGCATATTAATAAAATAAAATATATTTTTTTCCAAAACTTGTCGATCTCCAATAACGACGAAATATGTACCATGTATCTCTGTGTTAAATTCTGAGGTCCACGACGGGGATATTTTGCAACGCTAACCATTTTTTTTTATTATATTAGAGATAATAATATTACATTGTATATGACTTTATTTTTTTCAATTTTTGTTTTGTTTTCTACCATTAAATACTGCCCTGGACATTACTCCTCAAGTGGACAATACTGGACAGTTGAAATTTTAAGTGGTCAATAATACATTTTTGTATAAACATTGTACCTGACTTTATTTTCTTTTAATTATTGTATTGTTTTTTTTTTATCTTTTACAATGTATAAACTGGACAGACTGCAAACTGTTTATTATCTTTTACTTTATTGTCTTTTACTACCTAAATGGGTTTCCTGTCCATTTTACCATAATTAATCCCTTAAATAAACACCACAAATACCATATATTTTTACAGCTATAAATTATAATTGCCACATAGCCACCTGTTTGCTAACTAATTATGGGTATCATATTGGTATATAGAACAGGTAAATTTTACAATTCTGTGGCTCATTAATGACATCTGATAAACAAATGAATAAAATTAATTTGAAACATATTAACTGTATCAACCAGTATCAATATGCACAAATTTATTTCATTTGGCCAGTATTTAACACTATGGCTATTGCCTTTAAGTAGAATTTGAACATACAACTTTATGATACATATTATTATTTCAATTGTCTAACATTATGATTATGTACAAACTTTTATCCTACTTAGCAATATGTAGCCAACCCCCCACACTTGTCTGACAAGGTTATTAATAGCTGTAAAGGTTCAAAATAGTAAGACTGTCTTTTATTTCAATTGTCCAGTATCGTCCAGTATTGTCCGGTATTTACCAGTATTGTCCACTGCCCCGGACAATACTAGTATTGTCCGCCTTTTTGCCAACCTTGCCTCATTGCCATGAACTATTTGATAAATATCGACCTGGAAAAGCATAGCGACCTCGGATTTCATCCTTAGTCGATATGCTTTTTCCAGGTCGATATAACATTGAATCGACCTCATACAGAGACTATAATTGTACATGATACAATGTTTTAGTGACGATACTCATCCCTTATAAAATCCTAAGAAAATTTGTTGAGCACCGTTTTTCCTATTGAACAGAGTGAGGGCTAGACTACTTTTTTCAACAAAGGTGCTATAGTGGTCAGGCCTCTTGAAAATCAAATGGTTCGATATTCGTAAATCATGTGCAACACTTGAGAGTATTGAATCCAATGGTATAATTATGCAACACTGTTGTCACTGGAGAATATTTGAATCCAATGGTATAATTGTTATGCAGAAAATTATTAGAATAATACAAAAAATAATATATTTAGACAATTGACAAATCATGCAAATAGCGAATAGACTTGGATCGAACTTTCCAATTATTGAAGCCACAGGGGCCGGTAACAATTAAGATATATATATATATACTGGGTCCATTTAGGAGTAGTAAGAAGTTGTTTTTTACATGTAAATTGATAATTCCTTTTGATACAATGGTAATTACTGAGCTTTGCCAACCAAAAATGCTAATTTGCATACGTAAATTAGATATTGTGTCATCACTAATTACATGTAGATCCGCGAAAATTAACTCATATAAGAAGGGGAAGCTTAAGGGGAACAAAGAGAGTCCAAATTGCATATTTTCCTTATACGTATATATGGGACCCGGTCTATATAGAGGGTGGTGAGACCATTTTTCGTGATGCCGGGTTAGGCCATTTTTAACTTCGGGAAATCAAGATGGCCCCTTTATAAAAACCAGGAATTAGGGATACAAATGCCATCGGGACACGAGAGGGGTGTTTTAGACCCCCGGAAATTGCGATTTTGTGGTGAAATAAGGGATTACCTTATCAAAAATACAATCTTTCGAGATCGGGACTTTTCGCAAAAAATGTCCCCGATTTACTCATTTTAATGACGGGAAATCGGGATGAGACCCCCTTTCGCCCTCCCTCTATATAGGAGCTTCCGCGAATCCAATTAGTGATGTCACAAAATCTAATTTACATATGCAAATTAGCATTTTTGGTTGGCAAAGCTGAAAAATTACCACTATATAGCATTGGAATAGAATTTTTGATCTTTGATAACTTTTTTATTATATGCACGATTTTGGATCTGTAAAATGCATGTTAAACATTGGGAGATTCATATTTTTTCTACCGATTTACTTTTTTCTAAAAAATGAGCAAATATTTTTCCATTGTGCAATTTTTAAAAATTTATATGGTTTACAAATACACTAATTCTAAACACATTAAAACTGAAACAAATATTAATTTTTACATCCTGTAAAAGTGTAAACATTCCGTAATTAAGATCAAAAAGAATTATAAATTTATATCAAATAACAAATTCTTACTTGTTAATTGAAAATGACAATTTTATTACCCTAATCAGTGACAACGTTTTCTTGCCAACCAAGGTAATTTTTCCAGGCCTGTGACGTCACGGCGAAAGCTCCTATACTGGGTCCCATATCAGAAGGAGAAGGAGAACAACGGAAGTCCAAAAAACATATTTATATGGGACCCGGTTTATCAGATTCATTTTGTTTAATACCGGCCCCTGAGATTGAAGCTAGGCCTTACGAGATCCATTTCTTCATGTCTCGAAACCGTTCAATTTGAACGGTTTCGAGAACATTATCGCAGCGTGTTAAATGTAAATTAAATTGTGTTTTATATGTCTCTGGGGACAGTAAAGTGCCACAGCCAGTTCGTATTATTTGTGTAAGCATGCACTCACATGCACAATGCATTCTATACCTGATTTATAATCCTAATTTTCTAACGTACATTTTCCTTAACACGCCTTGGGATGTAGGTCAAGCAGTTATGAAATGCTGATCACGTGACATAAAGGATGGAAATGGATAAATATAGAATCCACAATCGCATCGAGTAAGAAACGACATTTCTACACTAGAGATATTTAAATTTTCAAATATTTTAAACGCGAGGCTTGCCGAGCGTTTAAAATATTTGAAAATTTAACTATCGAGAGTGTAGAAATGTCGTTTCTCACGTGATACGGTTGTGGATTTTATTTCTGTAATGATTTCAAGGAGATTTTTAGCAAAAACCTGACCCCCCTTTTCTGATGATCCGAAATAAATGTGTTCTTTGGAAGTGACGTCATCAGGCATGGTCGCCTTTTTTCATGACGTCACAATGGTAAAGTCGGAAAACGGCAAACATATTTGACGTCATAATTGAATAGCATCCAATCACTTGCCGAGAACAACATTCTCTCTAGAGAGGAGAAACATATTTCTCCAACCGCTCAGGAAACGTGAAAACAGGACAGAAATTAGAGAAATATAGAATCCACAATCGCATCGAGTAAGAAACGACATTTCTACACTAGAGATATTTAAATTTTCAAATATTCAAATATATTTCAAATATTTCAAATATATATAATTAAATATTTGAAAATTAAACTATCGAGAGTGTAGAAATGTCGTTTCTCACGAGATACGGTTGTGGATTTTATTTCTGTAATGATTTCAAGGAGATTTTTAGCAAAAACATGACCCCCCTTTTCTGATGATCCGAAATAAATGTGTTCTTTGGAAGTGACGTCATCAGGCATGGTCGCCTTTTTTCATGACGTCACAATGGTAAAGTCGGAAAACGGCAAACATATTTGACGTCATAATTGAATAGCATCCAATCACTTGCCGAGAACAACATTCTCTCTAGAGAATAGAAACATATTTCTCCAACCGCTCAGGAAACGTGAAAACAGGACAGAAATTAGAGAAAATGGAAATCATGTTTGTCGACATTTTCTTTAAATATAAATTGCACCAATCGATAAAAATGCTAAATGGAAGCACGATAATTTGAAGAAAACTGCACATTTATTAAGAAAAATATTTTTTCCAACAACACATGTCGATCTCTATGAACGACGAAATATGCACACAGGGTCTCTGTGTTAAATTTTGAGGTCCACGACGGGGATATTTTGCAACGCCAATAAAGAAAATTATAATATAAGAGACATTCTATACCTGATTTATAATCCTAATTTTCTAACGTACATTTTCCTTTACACGCCTTGGGATGTAGGTCAAGCAGAGATGTTATGAAAAGCTGACCACGTGACATAAAGGATGGAAATGGATAAAATGGAAATCATGTTTGTCGACATTTTCTTTAAATATAAATTGCACCAATCGATAAAAATGCTAAATGGAAGCACGATGATTTGAAGAAAACTGCACATTTATTAAGAAAAATATTTTTTCCAACAACACATGTCGATCTCTATGAACGACGAAATATGTACACAGGGTCTCTGTGTTAAATTTTGAGGTCCACGATGGGGATATTTTGCAACGCCAATAAAGAAAATTATAATATAAGAGATAATAACTATACTTAATTGCTTGGGGATAGGCGGTTTCATTTCATCCTATGCTGATATTTCTATATATTATAGGTACAAGCATGTTACATTTTAGAATCGGCCATTTTTAAAAATAATATGTATCTATACATGATTATGTCTAAATAATAACCAAAGGAATTTTTTTCTTGCACTTAGTTGCAGCTTAAAGAAGGTATAAGGAGAATCTTAGAGTCCCAGGGGGGGGGGGGGGGTACTCTCAAATTTTACCCATACATAGTCTCTTCCCAGAGAAATAATTATACCACAAAAATACCAAAATTTGGCAGTATACCCCCAAAAATACCCATTATAATAATAATACACCCCCCAAAAAAAATACCTTCCAAAATTTTAAACCCCCAAAAAATACCAAAGAGTTTTTATGTTCTGTCATTTGTTTTTTTTTATTGACCAAACTGTCATTGTTCTGCCTGTGCAATGCTATGTAAGGCAAAAACAACCATTCCTAGGATTGTTACTAAGTTGCCGAACACTATAAATTAGTGCAGAGTCCATCAACTAATAGGGATATGTCGAAGTTTGGTGCTATATTGTATACAAAAAAGCCATATATTTTTATGCATGTTGTCAATCTTTTTTCAGAAAACTCATGTACCCCATAAAAACACCAACAAAATATGAAACACCAAAAAAAAATACCACCATATTATTGTAACCCCCCAAATTTTTGCACCCCCCAAAAATAGCAAAATCTAAAAGTTTTTCCCCAAAAAAAATAGTCCAAGCCTATGTACAGAAAAATTTTGGGAGTACCCCCCCTGGGCTTAGAGTATATATTGTTGTAGTCTTCTCAATCTAGTGCGACAAAATGTTATAACAATATTTTATAACAAATAAATAGTTATTATATTATTATATAATTTTATAATAATGCTGACGAATACATAATATCTCCCATGGGGGAGACATAAAAACGACTATAGGCTTTTGTTAAACCTTAATTGTTTAATTATTATTGTGAGACCATACAAACTGCCGGCATTTTCTTTGACATATGCTAAATAATACTTTACCGGCAACATGCACTATCGGCCAAGTGCAAATCGATGAGATCATTATTATAGGCGATAAAATAGATGCGACGCCGATAAAGTAAATATTATTGTAATACAATTAACATTGCTTTTACAGTAATAATGACTTTTTCAACAGTCGATTACATTTCCTCCCGGCATTTCCTCGACTATGGCAATGATCACATCGATTCGAATAATGCCAATAGTGAACATATATCAAAATTAATTCAAGTTGGTATCAGCTTTTGCAAAGGTTCATTAGCTATCAATTACATTTTCTGTATTTGAGCAAATACATGCACCATCACTAGATGGATATGAAAAATCTGATGCTATCATTTTAGTTTATGTAATTCTATTTGAGAGATCTACGTATTGAGGAAACGTAGGATATACTTACAAATAAATAGCGACAGCAATATTCCAAATTTCATAATATCTTGTGTACCTAGACAACCATTAGTCCAAATCAAGGTTGGATATTGTCTCTTATCAAAGTTCATTGAACATGCTCATCTAATTTTGTAATAGTTTATACAGTATCAAGATTTACAGACTGCCTAAGGATCGAGATATACAGAACATGGATCATTTCTTCAGCCGCGTATAGTTCCTTATGAAGTCTTTAATTCTGATACGACATGATACACAAATTACTAAAATTTTCATTCCATTTAACAAATTAATAAACCGAATCTTTCATAATCATTCGTTACTGCAGAGATTGTAGTTCTTACAGTGACTTTGTGAAACGAGAAAAAGCACTGTCACAGAAACTGCAAAGTCAGGGATATGTTCAACAATTGTTACTTTCGTCCCCCCAGATATTCTAAGTCCGTCACAACTACCTCACACAAAGATTACAAATGTCACTTTAACAAAACATTTCGGACATTTTCGGCTAGATTCACGTCCTCCTGGATTTGACATTACCGTTTTTGACTTTAGCCTGGATTGACGCACGAACAGTGAGAGGTGTGCTGTATGCGTTGTATGCGTAAGTTTTGCCTTCGTTATTGATGTTTTGTACTACCACTTTGTCTTTCTTAATTTATGAATACTAAGAGATTTACAGATAGTTTTCAAATTGTCACCTCGGCACTGTTTGAGAAAAAGAGAAGTAACGCATACCATAGAGTTATAATTGGTTTGTCTAGGGGTTGGAAAATGACAATAAGGTACATGTATAAAGAGGAGCTTTCAAAGCCATATATTTCTCACTTACCCTACGAAGGGTCCCGCATACGTAGTATGGCATGCTAACCAATTCGAGTACCTGATGTCCATCTCGTTATTTTTTAAGTTCACACTATCAGTGTAATAGTTTTGAGTGTTATATTTGTGACGTTCACATGTTTTGTTGAGGTGTCGTGTCTTTGAGCAACATAGTTGAAATGAATTTTATTCTTTTCTCGATATAATTCTAGTGAATCGATAGAACAGAAAAATACTGAAATTGCAGTAAATTTAGTTCTGCAGGTGGACATTTCTATTTTACGGATCGTGTGTTTTTATCTCAAATTAATTTGGAAACCTTTCAATAAATACAGCGTCTATACTGGATTGCCACATACCGATTTTGACATCACTGCAGACTTTTCATTACAGTGTGACGGGTGCCACATGTGAAGCGGGCCATGCTTACCTTTCGGGATCAACTAATGACACTCCTGTTTTTCAGGGGTTCATAAGGTATATGTTTTATTTTATGTGGCGTTTGTATTACGTCCTGGTGGTGAATAAAAGGATATGGAGTAAATGCACATGTGACAAAGTCTCTACAAATACTTGGTAAAACACAAGCAAAGGAACAACGCTTTTATTGTTGTTCTTCATCTTTAAGTCACAATGAGGCCTTCAACAATGAGCTTTGCTCATACCTCATAGTAAGTTCAAGACGGCCCCTCGCACCGGTTTAAGAGGAATTCTATGCTAATTGTCGAGTAACGCTACATCCATGTCTTCATTGGTCCTGGGTGCGGGATTGTCAACAAACATCAATGAAACTGGCAAAGTGATCTTACACTCACTGTCATCCTTTGCCCGACAAAAGCACTAGTGTCTTAAGGTAGTGTTTGTTTCGTTTTCGTCATTTACGTTTCTTTCTATATGAAAACCTTATATAAGTATGTATTCTAGATTAATAATTTTTTGTTGCTGCTCAGGTATTCAATTGGAAATTCATTTGACAAATTGTGTCTTCGCAAGATAGATCGAACAAAAAAAAAAAAAAAAAAGAATAATTGAATTTTTTTTTAAAGGTAGAAGAGCACAAATACACATAATTTACTAAAGTTTCGCCAAAATCAGAGTTGAACAATGAAATTCTCAGTAGTTTTTTAAGTTTTAACCTTAGATACTACATCTTTTCAAATGACTAAAGAATGTCCTTTTGTTACCAGTTCGAGATAGCTAGGCTTGTAGACATTCGGGAGTTTTATCAACAAAGGAAAAGACCAACAAAATAACAAAAATTGAAGTAAATGAAAAAAATTAAGACAATCCTAGCTCCCTTTAAATGAAAGGTGTGCCTGACAATCTAGCTAAAAATGTCCGTATACTAAGTGTCAAGTCATGAAAAAAATTCTTGATACGTGTTACGTATGTAAGGTTACAATAGTCAAGGCAAATCCGTAGCTCGGTGTATATAATACAGTACACATAAGGTATGATTTCGTGAATAAGGAAGCCATTGATAGAAAAGGTCAACTCAAAAGATAACTAAACAATGTGTACCCTCAACTTTTTCATATATTATTATTTAATGGTTTGATATTATGTACACAGAAAAGACATATATCGTCGACATCCTCTGGATTGCAGTTATATTATTCAGTTGCATAAATGTCTAACAGTTTCGCTTTTTCGCTGTGAAACAGATCTAAAAACTTAAAGTAGATAAATAAAATACCGAAGTTACTGTGAATTTAGTTTCTGCATTTGCGCATTTCTTCAACTTATGTCTCTTCAGTGCAGATCAAATCAAAACATTTGGAAATCCATAAACCGCAAGCCATGTGTAAAACCTGAGAGAGAACAAAAAGAAAAAACAACAGGATCTAAAAAATAAAACCAAAATTAGTTAAGGATAGAGCTATGCAAGAGGGATATACTCCTTAGATTTTAACAAAATTTTTGCTTCCATTTTGTCCAATACAACAAGAAACTTCTTTTAATTATATGCGAACACTGTAGCTTGCATATATTTGGTACCAAGAAATGTTTGTTAACAACATCTGCTAATTACATCTTCATTTATTTGTAACTGTTGATTTTATACCAAACTTTATACCAGCTTGTAGCATTGGGTACGATGTGTTCATTACATCCAAACCATACACAGCAAAAATGACACAGGAAAGTAGATGGACCTGGAACATCTCCATACTTTTTACAATAATCATGGCTGGCAGTCTTATTTATCCATTCCTTTTCACACGTGGCTTCATCAACGCATCTGGAATAAATACTAATTACGTAAGACACAGTTGAAAATCACACAGGTTCAAAATGAAAAATATAATTAAACTGTATCTTACAGATACAGGGGAATACAAACCCTCTGAGACAATATTTTGCACGCCGTATCTTAGTTTGAAGGCATAAAATATATCTTCATTTATTTAAGATGGCCTAAGACCCGATTTCATTGGTAAGTTTTTGAACAATTTCGTACTAATGCTTTTTATACTTTAATTGTTTGATTACAGCTAAGTCGAAAAGTGAGCCTTTTTGCGTGTCTTTGTGTTATCTAATCCATTAAGTTTATTGGTACATTAGAGAGCATTTATTCCTCTTTTAAATGTTTTGATTTTACTAAAACATTTTATTTTTAAATGGTCATTTAAATAGCTTTAATTTACAGGTTACTTGTTATATTTTTATAACATTTTAACATGCAATTGGTGTGCTCATAGCTGCTGCATTCAGTTAAGATGACAATCAACTTCTATGTTGCTTTTATTCGATTAAGTTTTTCCTAGTGCACTGACTGGAAAAGTAGAATTTGTGTTGTGAGGTATACGACCCCCAATATAGATCATATTATCAAATCCAAAATATATGTTACCGAAATAGCTGAAGAAATAAGAACAGTCTACAATAACGTTGATCAAATGATACCGAAAACTAATCGGCTGGTTTCCTACACCCAATAAACGCAGTACATTTTTGTTGGAGATTCTGTGATAAATGCTGTGACAGTTTCCCAAACACAAATCGCAAGCTCATTCAACCGTATAAATATGTATTGGTGTACATCGTAATTTTTAAGGCACAATCAGAGGTATTTTATTCATTTCATAAAAATTTGCTACAGATTTGTTTTTATTGTGTATTGTGTTGTAGAAGATAGCTCGCTCGGTGGTTTTAACAATGGTTTCTACAGCAGTCGAAATGTCAGCTTTACGCAGGGTAATCAATAACAAACTAAATTGGCCGAACATTTTAATTTTAATAAATCAATATAGAGGTCATCACCTTGTAGAATCTTGCTAGACAAATCTGTTCTGAGGTGTATTATCAGATAATTTTGCAAAATGTTATATTCATTCCAATTACACATTGTCGACAAGCAGTTAGGTAAAGTATCCATGAATCTTCTATACGTGTAGGCGCATATACCTATACCTATATAGAATATGTGCGGGCATGAGTAATAATTGTAAGCTCATATGCACGTAAATATATAAATATGTACTTGAATTCGTCGTAATAAGCTCATATACCTATATGGAATTTGTACTGGTATGCATCATAATTGTAAGCTTATATACCTCTATCAGATATGTATGCATCGTAATTGTAAGCTCATATACCTGTACAGAATATTAAGTGGTCGCATCGTAATTGAAAGCTAATTTATCCATACAGAATAAAAAATGGTATGCATCGTTATTGTTTACATTGTTTCTATTTCACAAATGAGAACATAGATCGAGACTTTGTTACCGGACTGACTTACACCGACTGTGACAAAACCGGACTTTTCACTGGCAGTGTGACGGGTGCCACGCGTGGAGCAGATCATGCTTACCCTTCCGGAGCACCTAATGATACCCCAGTTTGTATAGGGTTCACACTGCTAGTGCTTTAGTTGTGTGGCGTTCTTGTTCATTTTTGTTTATTTGTTTTTTAAGTTATTATACCCTATATATTCTGGTTTGCGTCGTAATTGTAAGTTCTTATAGTTATATAGAATATATACTGGCATGCTTCGTAATTGTAAGTTCTTATAGTTATATAGAATATATGCTGGCATGCTTCGAAATTGTAAGTTCTTAAAGTTATGTAGAATATATACTGGCATGCTTCGTAATTGTAAGTTCTTATAGTTATATAGCATGCTTCGTAATTGTAAATAGCAGTTTATGACTATATGAATCACACCTTTTAAAGACATCTACATCGCCAAATTTGTCTCCGATAATGTCTGTCATACAAAAGCCTTTATCTGGTGAACATTCCACTAGGTTGTTTTCGTCTATTTCATCTAAGCTACATGGTATTCCTAAAGTACTATCACCACACTTATGACAGGAGGTTCCTACAAAAATACAATATTTATAGCGTAAAAACAATATCAAAAACGTTAAAGTTATTAGATATTTTAGTATATCTAGTATTTTAGGTTACTGATGTTGACCTCAATTTACTTTGCCTTTTGAGAAAGACTTCAAAGTCAATTGGGATATCCATTTTAACACCTTAGGTGTACATGATTACTTCAATGCATTTATTTAATTCTAATTTCAGACATTTTGTAGAAGTACTTGCGCTGTATTTGGCTGGCTAAAGAATATATTTTTCATTGCAAGTTGATGAGAATTATTTTGTTTTGTATTTGTGTGATGGCCCTGCTAAGTTTGTAGTAGAAAACGATTTAATACTGTTATGCTTTTTCGTAACTTGTCAATATTTTGTCTCAACATAGCAAACACCACTGAACGTGTTCAAGATTCTTTTTAACAAATAATTTAAGATTCAGTGAAAATTTGTATTTTCATTTTTTGAGACTCAAACTTCATACGGTTTACCAAAAATGAAAAATATATATCCACAAAAAATAGTTACTGTAAAATATTACGTTTGGTAAATAACATGACTAGCGAATGCTATGAAATATGTATTAATGAAGGGAAGATAACAGGAAACACTTACAATGGCCGAACATTACAATCACATGTCACAGTCAACCAGGGAACTGCACAAGAAAAACAATAGAATGACAAAGGACGAACATAGATAACGATAGGAACTCGGGAAAGCCGTACTTGGTATCGGCACTTGCAACAGCCAGCGGTAGGGTTAAACTGGTTTATGGGTACCCAAACCTATATCCCGTTTCCCTATAGTATAATAAACATACAAATAAAACCCAATACAGGTAGACCACTAACTCTAAGACCACAATCTTGAAAAGGAAAGAATAGACGACACGTAATTTAGAAAGATGGGTCGAAGAGTGCTCGCCGCTAAACTGCCGGCTAGCTCAAGGAGCCTAGTCTGCTGGTAAAACACTGTCGCATTACGGAATAATAATCAAACTCAAAACTTCCCGAAGGGTTTGGTAAAGAATCATCATGGATTTCAGTAGACATCAGTGAGATGTCTTATAAGCTGTTCATGAAACAAATTTAAGAATACCTAAAAGATCATCTTATATTTTTTTGTTTTCTCTTTTTAAGCAAGCTATATCAAAGATTTTTATCATTGTGATATCTGAGATTTTTATATTGGTCATGTTGAGAAACATGACTAACTAAGCCAATTTGGATATAACTTTATTTCATAAACATTGAATAGAAACCAAAAGATTTAACTTGCGTAAATGACTGTACCTGAAGAAGGTTTTGCTTTAGTAGTAAGTGCAGTTTTTGTCGTCGTTCTTTTTGTGGTAGTTAGCATTGTTATTGGAGTCGTTGTAGGTGTCGTAATTTTAGTCGTTGTAGGTGTCGTTGTCGTTTTAGTCGTTGTATTTTCAGGCGTTGTTGTAGGTGTCGTTGTAGTTTCAGGCGTTGTTGAAGGTGTCGTTGTAGTTTCAGGCGTTGTTGTAGGTGTCGTTGTAGTTTCAAGCGTTGTTGTAGGTGTCGTTGTAGTTTCAAGCGTTGTAGGATTAGCCGTAGTCCACCTCAATGTCGTTGTAGGTTTTGCAGTGGTAATAACTTGAAACCAGAAAAAAAGCTCTAATTATGATATATCAACTGTGAAAAATATATATATCTGATGATGGGGGTAATAACAAAATTACCGAACAGAGTATCCAAGAGACAAAAAAAATCAGGTGGAAATAACAAAATATCGAAGTTACTTTGAATGTAGATTCTGCATATGCGCATTTGGCGTTGTTATAGGTGTCATTATAAGTGGTGTTATTGGAGTCATTGTAGGTGTAGGCATTTTTGATAGGGTCTTTGCAATTTAACTAAACACATTCTAAATTTCTAAAATCTGTATTGCATTGACACGGGTTATGTATTCCGGTATATACATGAAATCATTATTCTAAACTCCTCACAGGAAGGGATCTTGGTGGAAGATGTATACTGAGGGTACATAACCTACTTTGTCCGTTGGTGATGGGTCTGGGGCTGGCATGTCAGTTAACTGTTAGTAGTCTCTTGTGATTTCATGTTTTTGTCCGTATATTTAGTACTTTCAGTTTCATTTTTCACAATTGACCCAGTCTTGTTGCCAACTGAATTGAACTGTTGTTACGATTGTTTTTTTATTTATCACATTGGCTGTAGGGGGAAGGTTTGGATCCAATAAAACTAGTTTAACCCCGCCGCATCAGGTTTGCGCCTGTCCTAAGTCAGGAATTTATTAAGCCTTTGTGTGTCTTGTCCTTTTTCTAGTTAGTTTACTTTATGTCTATAGGAGTCTAGGATGATGTTTATTTCGCTGGACTTGATTGCTCTTTGTTCAGGGGCCGACTCAGACCTGCCGTTTGGTGTGGGGTTTCCTCACCGTTCATTGAAGATCTTATGGTGGCTTTGAGTTGATATTACTCCCCTTTGGGTCGTTGTCTCTTTGACACATTCCCCGTTTCCCTTCTTTTTTCTATTGTAGGGTAAGCATGCCCTACTACACATGTAGTGGAAACTACCTGAAAAATTGTCCACCGCGTAGGTGGGTTAACCGGTTTATGGCATGCCAAACCCCCTTCCATTGCGGTAGTGTACGGTAGCAAGCAATTGCTACTGAAAGATCGTAGAAAGTTAAAAGAAATGATCATCCATGCACTAAATAAAAAAAAAAATCCTGAATCAGAGTTCGGACTGAAACTTAATTTTTTTTCCATACGGGGCTGATATCAATTAAAGAACTTTTTAATGATCGTATAAGACGGAATTTTTTGAAGCCTTAAATAGTAAGGCGATCACGGAAATAACTATATCTAATGAGAAAGTCTGTAGAATTTGTGCCAGCTCTCGCCGAACGAATAAACTTCAAAATTTGCAATTCGTAAGCAGGACAAGCTGGAATATTACTGTCCATTTTAGGGAAATTGATAATTTTGAAATTGTCGTAAATTTTAGTACTGAGATGACCATTTTCGTCAAATTGAGATGTAAGTCACAAAAAGATGTAGATCTTGCAGTTTCTGTCGTTGCCTTTGTCTCTAGTTCTTGTGGATATATTATTGGGATCCATTTAGCAAAAGATGCATTATTGATGGAAAGACCATCATCAATATATCTACAAGTGAGATTGAAGGGCCTAATTTTTTTATTTTATTATATTTTACGAGGCCCTGAAGAAATTCAGTCCGGTTAAGAATATAAAAACAAGTCTGCGATTAGAGGAGCATGATAAGGGCCCATTGGTATGTCAATTTGCTGTTGATAAATAGCATCTCCAAATGACAAAAGTAATTTTCTGATAATTTTTCAGATTAATTGAATTTCTTAGTCGGTATTTAGTTCTTTATTTCTACTGGGTCGATGCCTTTGCGAGTGGATTTGTAGTCTCCGAGGGTATTCATCAACCCAGTAGTCATTACGTCGATGCTAGCCAGAAAACCGATTTATTTAGAAACTAGCAATAAGTTTACATTTTTTTCAAAGCTAAGTATCTACGTCATGAAAAGCTCCGTCCTTACGTGATTTTGGCAACCCATTTAGGTCGTAAAGGTAATTTGTTCTATATCAAGTTTATACATTTTTCGGTTCATGGTTCTCATAATAAATTTCTAAATGAATCCCAAAGCTACATCCAGAATACGTTGTAATATAATGATCAGACAGAGAAAATAAATGACGAGGACGAAACAAACAGAACATACTTCAAAAGACATAAAACACTAACAATGTGAATTACTTAAAACATGAGTGTCATCGAATGCTAAGAAAAGGTAAGCATGATCTACTACACATGTGACACACGTCACACTCCAAGTGAAAAATTCGGTGAAATGTCGAATTCGGTATGTGTCAATCTAGTTATAACTCGGCATCCATTGAAAGGTGTCCATCTTCACTTGTTTTGATTTTCTCAAAACTGAAGACACACAAATGTTCTATATGGTAATCTACAGAAACTAAATTATTGGGTCCGTGTTGTTCATCTTTGTGTGTGTGGCTCTTCATTTTTTTGTGCCGTACTCATGTTGTGTCTCTGTTTCTTTTTTGTTTCCGGTGTTGCCATTGTCCTTGGATTATTCGTTTTGGATTGACGGTTCGGTTCTAACTTACTTTACAGTAATTTTGGCATTTAGTTATCTATTACCACTGGGCCGACGTCTCTGCTGGTTGACTGTTATTATCGAGGGAATTCACATACCAGTCAGTATTTTGGTGCAGGTCAATTTCTTTGATACTCAAAGTACCTAAAAGGTTTGGACGATTCTTTAAACCTAGGGAGTATCTCCTTCGTGCAAAGCAAGAACGTAAATGTTTTTTTGTTCTTTACAAGCATGATGCAATTTATCCAAATAACCGATTGTATCTCAAGAGATGGCCAAAAGTAGATTAGGACAGAGTTTAAAACAAAATTTATAAAAATTTAGATGTTGGTAGTTTCAAAAAAAAAAATGTTCTTTCAAGTTAGCATCACAACACTGACTTCTGGCTGGGCTAGTTGATACTAACAGTCCACTAGAAAAAGGCCCAATTGTAATATATAGCTAGATACTGAATTTTTGGAAATTACATAAAACTGAAGTGCTTTACTAACTTTTACTTCAAATTAATTTTTTGTAACAGTTATTAAATAATATTTGATGTATTTCTTTCGTATTCTCCAATTTAATTATCAACATAATATTCTGAAATCATCCAGAACGTATTCAAATTTATACTATAAAATAGATGAGTAGCCGTACGAAAACAATAATTCAAATATTGCACACATACCATCAATGCATGTTTGTGTAGAGAAATAACATGGCTTAGAACTCAGATTGTTAACATGTACGTTACAGACTGGCAAATTGTTTGTATCCTAAAGGCTTAGAAGTACAAAAATACCAAAGTTACAAAATCAACAGTAAATTTCGTTATGCTTTGCACGTGTTTCAAGTAGTAACCTCTCATCAGCAACATTAAAAACAAATAATATGGAAAGCCATAATCCAAACAAAAACAGTCAGAAAATAAATACTCTTTACCAAAAAGATAGCGAAATAGGAGACCAAATCCAGTACCAAGGACATCCACCATGTGCCATACAATGAAGCCTCAGTAATTTTAAGGGGATATGCTGTGGACATGTACGTTACAGACTGGCAAATTATTTGTTCTCTAAAATAAACAATAATATTTCTTAGAACTCAGACTGTGAACATGCAAGTTACATACTGGCAAATCATTTGTGCCCTGTAAAAACAATAACATGGCTTAGAACTAACACCGACTGGGACAAAACCTGACTTTTCACTGGCAGTGTGACGGGTGCCACGCGTGGAGCAGATCATGCTTACCCTTCCGGAGCACCTGATGATAACTCACTTTTTATAGGGGTTCACACTGCTAGTGCTTTAGTTTTGTAGCGTTCTTGTTCATTTTTGTTTATTTGTTTTGTCTTTGTTATACTGTCTCAAGTCGTGTTGCTGTGAATTGCCGTGATTTTGGATTTATGATTTTAGAACTAAGTCCGTGAACTTGTTCGTTACAGACAGGCATTTTTGTAGCTAAAAATAAACAATTAGATGGCGAGGTCTCAGTCTGTGAACATGTACGTTACAGACTGGTAAATCATTTGTATCCTGTAAAAACAATAGCATGGTTCACTACTACACTTTGAACAGGTTTGTTGCAAACTGGT
>MJUU01020289.1:0-14311 GCA_002080025.1 Modiolus philippinarum
ATGACATGTTTCTCCTTGAAACACGTGTACAGCATATCAAAATTTAAGGTTGGGTATTTTCAATTTTTAAAACTGGAATCTGCCACTTTTGGTAGACCAGAGGTCCACGAGGGTTTCACATGCTCCAGTAGTCAGGGCTGTCTGAAATGAACATTTTTGCGTTTTATAAAAATTGCTAATTGTCAAACAATGCCAGATCTACATGTACGTTCCTCATCAATCATGCATGCTTGATCCCCTGTAAACGTTAAATTTAACATGCAAAGTGTTCTTACAACTGCCGTCATCCATGTCCCGAGTTAAAAAGTAAAAAAGAATGAAAGAAGACAATCACAACATCTATACAACGAAAGGACGCTCATCAAGTCAAAAGTAACCCCCCCCCCGAAAATGGATATACCTTATAGTAAGTTCAAGGCGACTCTTGCACCGGTTTAGGCAGAATTCATCGCTAATTGTTCCTACAATTTATTATTAAGCCCATGGATGCGAGTTCGTCAACAAACATAAAATTAAATGGCAAACCGGTCTTACTATCACTGTCATTCGTTGCCTGATAGAGGCGCTAGTGTCATAAGCTAGAGGACAGATACAACACATGGACGAACACAGGACGCTCATTAAGTCGATTGAATAACTGAATATATACAATGCATTAAAAGAGGACAACAGTACACACTTACAATGGCCACCGACATTTATAATAACAGGCCAAAATCCTCGAGGGATCTGCACTAGAAAAAACAAATGAAGACAAACGTAAATAAAGACGAACTCGGGATAGCTGAATTGGGTACCGACACTAGCAAAAGCTTGTGGCTGGGTTTAACCTGTTTAT
Source organism: Modiolus philippinarum (assembly GCA_002080025.1). Taxonomy (NCBI): domain Eukaryota; kingdom Metazoa; phylum Mollusca; class Bivalvia; order Mytilida; family Modiolidae; genus Modiolus; species Modiolus philippinarum. Next base: position 839 of record MJUU01020289.1, read on the forward strand.
GGGTTCTCAAAGATCCTCTTTCTATATCCCGTTTCCCCATAGTATAAATAAGCATACGAATAAACCCGAATACAGGTAGACTACTCTAAAAAGAAAAGAATTGGACAAGACGTAAATCAGAAAGAACGGTCAACTAGCGCTAGCCGTTAAACTGTCGGCTAGCCTGGTAAACCACTGGCGTACTACGGAAGGAAAATCAGGCTCAAAATGTCCCCAAGGCTTAAGTAAGCAATAATCATGTTTTTTCTGTAGACATTGGCAGTATAAGTGAGAGGCCAGTATACGTGTTGACTCTGCAGGATATTGCACTCAAAAACCAATTTAACGGATTAATTTCGAATATTCTGTCGATATCGACTATAATGTAAAGAATGTAAATTGCGTCCCATTTTTTTGTGCATAGTTTCTGGCATTTTTGACATCATTTCCTAAAAAATAAGAATGAAAAAATGGTCCAGGTAAAGGATTGTTTGCGAGTTACGCCATATTTAGATATCAAATGTTCATGTCTTCTCTAAAACGCCTTAAAAGAATTGAATAATGTATGAAATCTGTAACCTTGTTCTAAAGGTTTGGATGTGAAAGTAAGGTTACCCACATAAAAGTCGTCAAGAGTAGAACAAAAGCATGCACGTGGATTGTACCAGTTCAGTTATATACACCCCTTGAAATGGAACTAGAGGAACAAAATTAGTAATAGTGAAATCAAAATCATCCATTTTATCAGAAATTAAGTTTGTATTTTACCAAAGTCTATATTGATACAGAAAACAGCAGTACATGCATTTAAAATCACTGTTTGCTTTAATAAGTTTCATTTCTTTTGGGTAACTTATAATCTTAAACCTAGGGATTGTCCATAGTAAAGATATCAATGTATTTGCTATTATCATTGAAAAATGAAATAGGTCTATCACTTGTTTAATGTCCCTCTCGTAACAAAACAGGAAAAAAGGATCTGCAATGAAGTGTGCACAATTAGTAGCAATGGGAACTCCAATGACTTGTTGATAAACAATGGTGCCTAAACAAACATTAATGGTTTCTAGCAAGAGATCATATCATCACATGCACAAGAAACAATAATTGTTTAAGTAAAATTGGAGGAGAATCCTTGGCTTTTGTTACAATAAATGAACTGTAGACCAGAAAATTTAAAAGACCAAATCTTTTTACGGACTTTACACAGAAGTAGAGGCGTACACCAATCTTAAACAAACAATGAAAAGATATTGAGTAAATGGGCATGACTGACATCTTATGACGCGTTTTTAAGAGTATTTGGCAATAAAAACGGAACATTGATACGTACGTCGCTGTTTCATGTCCAACATGCCTCACACGCTCTCAGTGTGTACTAGTTTTTGCAGAGTCAAATAACATTTTTGTTCTCATTCTTTTCTGAAAGGACCATGGGATTTTAGGTAATCAATGACAAAATAGGTGGGGGCGCTGGGTGTAACATTTGCACAAAAGAACTTTCAAACTTACTTTTCATAAATGGAATTTAAAGACTAAGCATTATTGCTGTCTGCAAAGCTCTGCTCATCGCTGATTTTATTTTTCGTGTAAGCGTGTAAGTTCAAGTGGCATTTTGTTTCCCATTAGCTTTTAACATGGATTCTCTATAAGGACCAAACGACTTCAATACAGTTTGAGAAACAGTGTGTTACGAATTTGGCTGATAGGTTTATATTAAAGTAAGTGAGAACCGAACCGTCATTCAAAAGAACGAATAATCAATGGACAATGGTAACATGGGGAACACTAAGAATCTAGGACACCACATGAGTAAGGGACAAAAAACAAAAAATGAAGAAACACATACAGATGAACAACATGGACCCAATAAAAACCATAGGTGAGATCAGATGTACCGCTAGAGTAAGCATCTCCTGCTTCTTATGAGACACCCGCCGCGTTAAGCATGTCGACTCCGCTAGTAAAGTCAAACTCGTAAGAGGGAAAGATCTGTTGTCTGTAATGCTTATTGATTACAATTGACCGCCCGTGGTACCTATGCCGACCATTTTTGTTTTGCTACTTCAAAAAACCTAAAACAGGGCACTTCAATTTCGAGGAAGTTCATTGCATATCCAATGTAATTTTGTACGAGGATAATTTAGTAATTTTCATGGTTTATCTACAAAACAGTTTCCAAAATTTTCATCAATATGAAGCCAGAACGAGTTTAACAAAAATTCAAGAATTTGACCTTTTTTCACTGCGAATTGTTGGCAGAATTATTCCAATTTTGTCATCTTTTAACCTTAATTATTTGAAAAGGCAACAACTGTATATACTTGATCGAACTATTGTCTCATACATTTTATAATATGGAAATCTTGAAGACAAAGATGAGACAGATGAATCTAATTTGAGTGACGAAAACACGCAGCATATGAGAAAGATCCATGTTTGAGAAACTTAGACGTTGAAGAAACTAGAGAGTAAACTAGAAAAGGTCCTAAAAACAAGAAAGGAGACGGAAATAGATGTACCGGAAAAGGAATGTGTGTGGCCTATGATGTCCGTTAGATACTCCAACTGCCATATTAGAGAGTATAGGAGCGAAGGGAGATCACTAAATCGATGTTCATGTCTTGGAAAGACTGTGGACTTGGAGTTGGTAGGCTAACCCTGAAAATATGACAAATAATGATGCACCTACTGTACTATTGAGGGATTTACTAACTCTAAAGTCTTATTATGATGGCAACATACCGCTGTTTCGCAATACAGTTCTGTAAAGTTCGAAATATATTTGAAAAACAAGCAATTGGACTTTTAAGAATTTTTGTTATAACACAAACCCACAATAATGAAAAAACAACGGCAGTAGAATACAGAAGGAACAAAGGAGGGAAATCCACAAAAATCGAAGTCCAAAGACATGGCCAAAACGAGAACACAGAAAACAATGGCACCAGACACAAAACAATGACAGACACAAAGCACAGAAATAGAAATCACAACATTCAAAACAAAGGCACTCACAGTGTGAACTCCAGTGAAACTGAGAGTGGCATCGATGCTCCGGAAGGGTAGGCATGTCCTGCTCTGTTAACAGCACCCGTCACACTGTGAGTGAGTCGATCCAGGAAAATGTCAAAGTCGGTAGTCAAATCTGGGAAGACGTGAATCTAGCTGAAAATGTCCACTTTCATTTGAGATACTGACACGTCATATCTTTCAATGATGTTATGGTGACGGCCATAGAATTTCTTGAGGGATGAAATTAACATAGGTTGGACAAATCCCTGATTAAGCAGCTTTTGGGACAGTGTTTTTGCTCTGTTCAAAAAATCACTGTACAAACAACACGCTCGACAGTAACGAATCAACTGTGAAATGTACACTCCATAGGCTGGGGAGGTAGGTATATTGCTGCTCAGAAAGGGAAAGTTCACAGTTGGGAAATTAAAATCATCACGCTTGACATACAGCTTAGATTTCAAACGTCCATCTTCGTCAATATACAATAAAAGATCTAGGTACGAAGCTGAATTAGGTGTTTCAGTGGTTTCTTTAATCTCAAGCTCATTGGGATAGATCTGATGTAAATACTCCTTAAATTTAAGATTATTAATAGAAAGCACATCGTCTATGTAGCGGAAGCTGAAATTAAAGGACTGGGTTAAATGTTTTTGTTTTCTTTGAATAAGCCCCTGTAAAAACTTGGACTCGTACGAGTAAAGGAAAAGGTCAGCTAAAAGCGGCGCACAGTTGGTTCCAATGGGAATCCCTATTGTCTGTTGGAAAGTACGACCCCCGAGTTCGACAAAAATATTGTCGATCAAAAATTCTAATATTTTGATTACGTCAGTCATAGTGTACTTCTTGTTGAATCAGTGTGGTTTTTAACAAAATATGTCTGGTCTTTCCCTATAACTAAATAGGTGTATCTGCGTTCTCCATTTTTAGTGCAGAAACATTGATGTATTAAATCTGCAATTACTGTTTTCAGTTTATTGTGTGGAAGGGTTGTATAAAGAGAAGAAAAGTCAAAAGTTTGAATGCTATGGTAATGGGTAAGACTGGTTGAGGATAGCTGTTCAAGGAGATCTTTGGAATTTTTAAGGATCCACATTTGATTCACACCGCTGGTGGAGTAAGCTTTATTACAGTAATTTTTAAGGACATCTCTGACTGCGGTCAACAATGAAGTGAGGGGCTGTGAAAGAGGTTTAGTGGTGCATCTGGAAGACCCGGCAATGAATCTCTGTTTGTATGGATTCTTATGTAGTTTAGAGACCCAGTAGATGTAAGGGAGTTGATTGTTTTCATCAATGGCTTTTATGCCAAATGATGCTAAAACTGAAATGAGTTTTTTTACAATCTCATCCCTCGATATTGTAGTATGGGTATAGGTAGGGTTTCCAGATAAAATGTCGATGCCCATCTCCTTCACCAGGCAGTCGAGATGAAGAGAAAAAGGAATGAATATTATTTTCCTTATTTTATATTGCAGTAATTAATTTAGTGACATTGGTTTTGTCCAATAAATTTTGTTAGAGACAAAATTTCATATGACAAAATAACACAGAACTTAATGCTTACTATTAACTAATTATTACTTTTATGATCAGATAAACGAAATTGAAAAAAAAAGTCTTCTTCATTTCTTAACATTTGACTTCTTGGGCAAACACTGACTGGTGTTTTCAGTATTTCGAGTTATATTGCAAAATGACGTTTTGAGTATTTTGTTGCTCAGTTGGGTCCAGAATATAAAAATAATTTGGGAAGTTTTAAAGCAAATTGCTTTGATGATGTGGCTACAATAACGTCCATGATTTTACCCAATGACTTGGCACAATATTTGGAGATGAACTTGTTTCGCTCGGACACAGGAAACTTTTAAAAAATCGCAGACTGCTGCCTTCTGCAAATATTGAGATAATCTTGATGATAAAGTTGAGACAGGAATCACATTTGACTGACGGAAATACGCCGAGTATTAGCAAGATACATGTCTCAGAATCAAAATAGGAAGGAAATATAAATAGTGAAAAGGAATGTATTGGGCCTATGACGTCCATCAGCTGCTCCAACTGCCACACTAGAAAGGGAGTTCCATCGAGCCGATGTGCTTATCTTGGAAATATTGTGGACTGAGAGACAACATAAGGACTTTCCCGAAGAAAAAAAGGAAAATGACAGATGAATAAAAAGTCTGAAGAATGAGTACACAGACTGCAAAGATGAAATTTTATGTGTTACATATGCTTCTTTTATTGATGTTGTCATAGATATGCATCTACTACACTGAAAAATGAGGTACCTGCTTTTAAGTCTGGTTATGATGGGAAAAAAGCAAACAGTGATAAGAATGAGGTCAAAAGGAACTTCAATATTGACTTTCAAGAAATGAATTAAGAAAAAAATGAGCATTAAGTTTTGCTGTTGAAGAAACGTTTGCTGCCAAATAGAGAAATGAACAGTTAAAAGGCGTTGTTACACTAAGTTTACAAATTGCTTAAAAGAAATGGCATATGCCTCAATAATGCAGTTCATGCAAATGTTGGACCAAAGTATGATTCATTTATGTACCTGTCATATATGTCGTGCCCATTGTATGGAGGATATGATTCGGTTATAAATATAGTCATAACACAATGAGCCCACCACCATATCAAAGAACTCCACCCCCTAGTAACCCAACTTTACCAAAGATTCATTTCCGTTTGGAACTTGTGGATCTGTATAAATGTTCTGATATTATTCACAGGAAGAAATATTTTCTTTTGCATTTGTCAAGGATCATCTCAAATTTTTGTATTTGCTTCTTACCTTGATCTGGTATTAAGTATATGGATTTATTACAGTAAAACACTTAGAATGGACTTTTTAGAATAGAGAAACAAATTACTACCTATTTGAGAACTGACGGAAAAGTGACACTCTTATCTGCTGATCACAACACAATATTTACTTATTCCTATAATAAAGTTTATATTGTGATTCTATTCTTTATATTGTCAGTTGTCATTTTTTATGTCATGTCTTATATTGTCAGTGGTCATTTTTTATATCATGTCTTTGTTTTTCTTTTGTTTCTCGTTTTTACCATTTCTCTTGACTTTGCTTTTTTAAATTAAGGCATCATACAGCTCATTAAAATTATTGCAGTTGGAGTTACCATATGTGCTATGGTCTCATGTTTATTTACTCCATATCTTTTCGTAAAATATTTAATACAGGAGTTTGTCTTTTATTGCAGTGTGGAGTTGGTAAAACAATTTCCCTTGGTAGAGATGTATGCTCTTTTTTTCTTAGATATGGTGTACTTGTACATGAGATAATATCTCATGTGTACACTTTGTTCGATTACTATTATCTAAATTTATGTAAATTCTAAAACCAAAGGATTAACTCCTACCATCGTAGTTTTGTCCTTAGCTATATTTGATATTACTGATTATTCGGATTTCGTTTGGTTTTGTGCATTTTAACATTTTTTGAAACTTTGGATTTCCTTTGTTTGGGTTCTAGTGCTGCTGATGAGGAATAAATTTCCGAAATGGCCATACAGCTCATTAAAATTATTGCAGTTGGAGTTAACATATATGCTATGGTCTCATGTTTATTTACTACATATCCTTTCGTAAAATATCTTTTGTGAGTTTCTGTATTTCAATGCCGATGTTTACTACCTCTCTTGAGTTGCTACTGCAATAGAAGGGGAGTTTTGGTGCACCAAAAAACTCGCCATTTCTATTGAAATGCCTGCACCAAGTCACTAACATTGCCCTTTAGAATTGTCCGCTGGCTTAGCACCTGCTTTTTCTTTGTGCCCTTTGGATTTGACAAATGTGTTTTTGGTATTTTGTTTTACCTTTATTTATTACATTCTAGTTGAAGTAATTCTTATTAAACAGAATATATATGCATCCAGTTTACCATATATAGGATTTAATTAATTATATTTTTAAGTGATCGATGTAGAATTATATGCGCTAGAATAAGCAACTTTATACACCTTTCTATTTCCACCATGCATCAATTACAAAGTCAGCTTATCTGGTTTTCAGACAAAAGGCAGCAATTCAAATAACAACGGGATATAATTAATTTGCCAGTGTTGATACAAAGATTATATACATTTATTCTTGAGATACAACCAAACAATTCTGAATAACTTTCCATAAAGAGTTTCCCTTATTTCCAGAATGAAACATGCCACGAAGTTTAATGCATTTGATGGTATGCATGTTGTTCATTTTTGCAGTTTCCTTTCATTTTAACATTTACTATTTGTTGTTCTAAATGCTCTGATATAATACTCAATATCGTAATAGTGAGTTAGCAAAAGTATCAAATTCTAATTAGATTTGGGCCATAGCTCTTTCTACAACTTGTGTCCAATAAAATAAAATCATATGAAAAAGAAACGAAATGGGGGTAAATGTCAAGAAGACAACATATCCAGGTTAAAAAAACAACGGCAGTAGAATACCGAAGGAACAAGGGAAGCGATGACTACAAAAATCGAAGTCCAAAGACACGGCAAAAACGGCAACAGATAAAAACAAAGACAAAACAAGGACGTGAGACAGCTACAATGCACGGAAATAAAAAGATAACATTAAGAACTAAGGCACTCATAGTGTGAACTCCCATGAAAACCGGGAGTGACATCAGGTGCTCCGGAAGGGTAAGCATGTCCTGCTCCGCTAGCGGCACCCGTCACACTATCAGTGAGTCAATCCAGGGTTAAGTCAAATCCGGTTATGTCAAATCCGTGAAGACGTGAAATCTAGCTGAAAATGTCCGTTTTCATTTGGGACACAGACACGTCATATCTGTCAATGATGTCATGGTGACGGCCATAGAATTTCTGAAAGGATGAAAGTAACAAAGGCTGAACAAATCCCTGACTATGCAGCTTTTGGGACAGTGTTTTTGCTCTAACTAAAAAGTCACTGTATAAACTGCATGCCCGACAGTAACGAATCAACTGTGAAATGTACACTCCATAGGCTGGAGAGGTAGGTATATTGCTGCTCAGAAAGGGAAAGCACAATTGGGAAGTTAAAATCATCACGTTTGTCATACAGCTTAGATTTCAAACGTCCATTTTCGTCAATGTAAATTAAAAGATCTAAATACGAAGCTGAAGTAGGTGTATCGGTAGTCTCTTTAATTTCAAGCTCATTGGGATAGATCTGGTGTAAATATTCCTTGAATTTTGGATTACTAAGAGAAAGTACATCGTCTATGTAGCGGAAGCTGAAATTAAAGGACTGGGCTAAAAGTTTTTGTTTTTTCTGTGTAAGCCCTTGTAAAAACTTTGCCTCATACGAAAAAAGGAAGAGATCAGCTAAAAGTGGCGCACAGTTAGTTCCCATGGGAATCCCGATTGTCTGTTGAAAAACACGGCCTCCAAATTCGACAAAAATATTATCTATTAAAACTTCCAACATCTTGATTACGTCATTCTCAGTGTACTTCTTGTTTGACTCAGTGTGGTTCTTTACAAAATATGTTTTGTCTTTTCCTACTACTAAATAAGTGTATCTGCGTTCTCCGTTTTTAGTGCAGAAACATTAAACCGACCCAAAACAAAGCATCTAGGGGTCACCGTACGGTTTTCAACACAGTGAGGAACCTCACACCATATAGTAAGCCCTAAATGGCCCCAAAAAGGGTAAAAAGTGAATAAATCAACAAACCACATCCAATAATCGAGATTATTTAGATAACATGGAAATAAATGAAAGGATATTGAGTGAATGTACATGTGACAAAACACACACGATACATAGAAAACTCCCGTTTTCAAGGACAGGGCTTTTATTCCTGTCTACATTTTGATGTCGCCTGTGGGTCTTCAACCATAGGTGAGAAATATTCACATCCTCAAGCGAGACCAAGAAGGTCCCTAGCGTGAACAAGCAGTATTCTTGACAAAAATTATATGTTGAGCAACATCGATCGCTTATACTTCAAGTGAATCTTGGTTTTCGTGCTGATATTTGTAAACTCATATAGAACATTTTTTTGCTTAGGGTAATAAATTAACCAAACATCAAATGTGGTTCGGGATATGCATAACTTTGATGAATAAGGGGAAACAACTGTATTGATCCGATGAACATGAGAACATAACGACAGTTCTAATGCTGATATAATTACTTAAATCCAAATGTTGATGCCAACTTAACATTTATCATAATTCAATGCAAATGGACAAGGACTCATCTCGAAAATCTTTCTACTTCCACAAAGCTTAAAGTAAATAAGATTTAAAACAGTTTACACTATTTGATGCTATCAAATTGATTGTCTTTAGAATGCATTATTATGTTTGTAATATGAAACATTAAATGTATTAAGAACAATGACCTCATTTCACAACCAACATACTATTTGATCATTCTGCAATATTTATATTGTTCAAGTCTAGACATGACACAATATTTCATGAGATATTTTACGCAATTGTCGCATAAAGATTTAGTTGCATATTATGTGCAGTATTGTTAATCAAAACGTAAAAACCATTACTCAGCTGGTTACTTAATGTACCGTTTTGAAAATATATTTTTAAAAAAAATTTATGACAAAAATTAATAATTACAACACATTTCTATAGACAGGTTAACATTTTTCAGTCAAATTTAACAATGAAAGATATGACAAAAAAAAATTCTACGATTACATGGTAAAACCCAGCAATATAAAACAACGTCTGTATTGTTGTTCTTCATAAAGTCAACATGAGGCTTTCAACAATGATCCTTGCTCAGTCTCATAGTAAATTGATTTGACCGGAATATCCAACAACCAATCCATGTTTTTTTACTCATGGATTTTTTACTTATGTTTGTTGACAATCCCGCATCCATGACCAGAAAGGACACGGATCTGGCAAAGAATTCCGCTCAAACCGTTGCTTGGGGCAGTCTTGAACTTACTATGAGGTAAGAACAAAGCTCATTGTTGAAGGCCTCATGGTGACTTCAAGGTGAAGAACAACAAGAAAGCGTTCTTCCTTTTGATTGTTTTTACAGTGTATTTGTAGAATGTTTATTTACTCCATATCCTTTCATTCAGCAATGCAGGATCGTCAAAAAAGCAAAAAACAGGGCACTCACTAGTCGCAAAACAACTTGGCATAATAAAATAGTGAGGACATTATAAACAGATTTGTCAGTATAACATTTGAAAATAATAAAAAAAAGAATGTCAAAACTTGAGATTTCCCTCTCAAAAACAAGTACTCCGTAGCTGAGATATAGAGAGCATACGCATTTCTTATTAAAGAATGTTGATATTTTCTAGTTCAAAATAGGCAAGTAAATGTCATGAGCTTTGGAATAAAGTGGATGTGTCCTCCTAAGATTATGGTTTACAAAGATCTATGAGGTGATTATTTTTCACACGCAGCTGATTACTCTGTCTGCTTTATCATGTAATTTGTATTATATATGACAAACGCGATGACTTCACTTTTCCAATAGTCAGCTTCCCTTTTCTTTGTAGCAACATTCCAAAAGCACCGGCACATGGCGTTTACATCTCCCAACTCATTCGCTACTTAAGGGCTTGTGGTCGATACAGTGACTACCTTGATAGAGCTCGGTTGCTTACAAATAGGCTGCATAAGCAAGGATATGTTGCCCATAACTTGAGGTCATCACCACAGAAGTTTTACGGTCGACATCACGATCTAGTGGACCGCTATGGGATATCTGTTTCCCAGATGACATTATCACTAAAGTTTGTTTTTCCTCTACCGGATTTGACTTTAATACCGGAGTTGACATGTTCAACACGGCGGGTGACTAATAAGAAGCAGGAGATGTTTACTCTACCGGTGCACCTGATCTCACAAATGGATCTTTATTGTGTCCGTGTTGTTCATTTTTGTATATATGTGTGTCTTTATTTTCTTTTCTATGTCGTGCTCATATTATGTCTTTGTTTCTTTGTTATTCTGACGTTGCCATTGTCCTTGGATTGCTCGTTTTAGACTGACGGTTCGGTTCTAATTTACTTTGTAAAGTTACTTGTTCACATTTGAAATTGGCAAGAGAGCATATTTAACATCACTGGACATAGCAATTGTGTTTTTTTTTACTATGGGCAAAACTTTGGTTCGACAGAAATTTGTCAAAGATGTCTATTTTTAAAGAACATCTCAGAAAATCTTCGAATAATTTCATGGGAAACGCGTAGCATTTTATTTTTTTGATTATTTGGATTATATAAAATGACATAAAAAAGCATCAGATATCCAAATAAAAACAATATTATCGTATTTATACGAGTTTTGTTTGATTTCCTCGGGTAAATATTTTCAACATTTGCTACTGTCCGTATTGGGAAAGTATGTAAGCCACGCCTACACTTGTCAATCAGCAGTCGCAATCTTTTTTCAAATAACTCGACATCCACAAATACAGTTTGGATTGTACCCATTTTTTGACTAATCAATAACCAATTTCTCTATTTCATGAAAACTGAATTTTGTTTTTCAAATCTTGCTCTATCAAACAAGTCCTTCAATTTCAGCTTCCATTATATAGATGATGTTCTCAATCCTCAATTTAAGGACAACCTTCATCTTATGTACCAAATAACTAAATCCCAAAGTTACTGGGAATTTGTTTTCTGCATATGCGCATTTCGACAACTTATGTCTCATTCCCAAATGAACTCAAATAAAAGGGACCACTGATACACCATCATCAGCATCTTACCTGGACCTATACCTCTGAACGTATTAAAACAAAACTTTACGAAAAGCGTGATGCTTTCAACTTTCAAATAGTGAACTTTCTGTTTTTGACCAGTAATAGTCCCATATCTCCGGCAAATGGCGTCTTCATTTCATAACTCATTCGCTATTGCTGTGCCTGTAGTTTGTGCAGCTATTTTGTCAATATAGCGGAATTACTGTCTCAAAAACTTGTACATCAAGGGTATGTTCAGTTACTGTAGCATTTGTCACTACAGAAGTTTTACGGTCGTCACCACGATTTGACATACCATTACAATGTTTCGGTTTCACAAATGAGAATAGATATCTTTGGGTAGATCTAGAGTTTATTACCGGACTTTTCCACTGGTAGTGTGACGGTTGCCTAGCGTGGATCATGCTTACCATTCCGGAGCATCTGATGATACCTCAGTTTTAATAGGAGTTCATACTGCTGGTGCTTTAGTTATGTGGCGTTCTTGTTCATTTTTGTTCATTTGTTTTGTCTTTGTCATACTGTCTCAATTCGTGATGGATATGAATTGTTGTGATTTTGGATTTATGATTTTAGAATATCCCCTTTCCTCGTTCTTGCTTCGGTATTCGTTTGCCGATGTATGAATCAAGATAATTATCAATAAAAAAAAATAATAGAAGTATTGTTTCTGATACTTGAGCGAGACATTTATTGGAGGACAGTATTTGAAGTATAAGAAACAAAATTTCAAATTTTCTATAAATAAACTGCTGTACATGTGTTTTGAGGGGTAATCATCATAATCTAAAAGTATGGAAAGCCATGATTCAAAAATCTTTTAAAAGAAGTACTTATTACAAAAGTACTGAAATGGGAAATGATCTAGCACAATAACGGAAAAATAACTCCCATCACGTTGATACGATTTCTAGAAACATAAACTGTCTCCGTTTACTTGAACAGCACTGAAAAGATATCTCTAGTGAAAATGATCATCTGTAGGAACTTGATTTGCAGTAACTCCGGTATTTATTTGGTATATTTGTCAATGAATTAGTAAGAATTGTTATATACCATTGAAAAAAGCTTCCTTTGTCACAGGCAAACAGAACCTTATAAAAACACGTGTCTTCATAACTGAGAAACAACGGCAGCAGAATACCAAAGGAACAAGGGATGTGGTTATTACAGTCCGGGGACAAAGCAGAATACCGAAGGAACAAGGGAAGTGTTTATTACAGTCCGGAGACAAAGCAGAATACCGAAGGAACAAGGGATGTTGTTATTACAGTCCGGAGACACAGCAGAATACCGAAGGAACATTTGATGTTGTTATTACAGTCCGGAGACACAACAGAATAACGAAGGAACAAGGGATGTTGTTATTTCAGTCCGATGACAAAGCTGAATACCGAAGGAACAAGGGATGTTGTTATTACAGTCCGGAGACAAAGCAGAATACCGAAGGAACATGACAAAGCAGAATACTGAAGGAACAAGGGATGTGGTTATTACAGTCCAGAGACAAAGCCGAATACCGAAGGAACCAGGGATGTGGTTATTACAGTCCGGAGACAAAGCAGAATACCGAAGGAAAAAGGGATGTTGTTATTACAGTCCGGAGACACAGCAGAATACCGAAGGAACCAGGGATGTGATTATTGAAGTCCGGAGACAAAGCAGAATACCGAAGGAACCAGTGATGTGGTTATTACAGTCCGGAGACAAAGAAGAATACCGAAGAAACAAGGGATGTGGTTATTACAGTCCGGAGACAAAGCAGAATACC
>MJUU01020291.1:0-18104 GCA_002080025.1 Modiolus philippinarum
TATCTCTTTATTGCATAGAGACCTATGTTCATTTTTTTTCCATATTTAATTATCAGGAGTTAATGATATTTTATCTGCGCCAAAACCACAAAAATACAGATAAAATAGCATTACCTGAGATAATGCTATTTTATCTCATTTTTGTGGCTTTGGCGTGCCATAAATGGGTCTGGAGCTGGCATGTCAGTTAATTGTTAGTAGTCTTTTGTGATTTCATGTTTATGTCCGTATAATTAGTTCTTTCAGTTTAATTTTTCACAATTGACTCAGTCCTGTGGCTTACTGAATTTTACTGTTGTTACTATTTTTTTATCACATTGGCTAGGGGGAAGATTTGGGCACAATAAAGCTAGTTTAACCCCGCCGCAGCAGGTTTGCGCCTGTCCTAAGTCAGGAAATTTATCAAGCCTTTGTGTGTCTTGTCTTTTTTCTAGTTAGTTTACCTCATGTCTATAGGAGTCTAGGATGATGTTTATTTCGCTGAACTTGATAACTCTTTATTCAGGGGCCGACTCCGTTGGGTGTGGGGTTTTCTCACCGTTCATTGAAGATCTTATGGTGGCTTTGAGTTGTTGTTACTCCCCTTTAGGTCGTTGTCTCTTTGACACATTCCCCGTTTCCCTTCTTTTTTCTATTTGGTACAATAGCCTACATTTAAGTCTTTTCAATTGCAGGGCCTCTAAATATAAACTTTCTCCACCTGACCAATGGCAAACTAAAGCAGATGAATTTACTAATTATATAGTAGAAAATGAATCATTGCTATCATTTAACAAAAAAGTATTTAAATGGACGAATTGCATATTACTATATTGTTTAATCTGTACCTTAGGTCGTTCACAATACCAAAACAATTAGATAAGTTGAGAAGTTATGCCTTTTCCAGCTGATGAAAACAGTGTAACTCACAGAGTTATTTCTCTTTCTTGATAGCAAAAGAAGAGTTTTTTTTTCTGATACATGTAATCTACATCGTTATTGTGATGTCTTAGATAATCTCCTGAAAGATGCACACATATCTCAAAAACTTCTTCTTCAGAGTATATAATTATCACAATTAATAATCTTCTACCTATACAATACCTAAGACTACCTCTACAATTTCTAAGTTTCTGTCTCGATGAGATAAATCATTTTCAGTAAATTCAACAAACTGGCACATCTGGGTTCGACTTTTTAGCTCACCTGGCTATGCCAGGGTGAGCTTTTGCCATAAGTTGGCGTCCGTCGTCCGTCCTTCCGTCCGTCGTAAACTTTTTTTCCAAAATCTTCTCTTCTGAAACCACTGGACCAATTTAATCCAAGCTTGGTCTGAGTCATCACCAGGGTATGTAGTTTAGAAAATGTGTTCGGTTAGTCCGAGGACCAAACAACATGGCCGCTGTTACTAAAAATAGAACATATTGGTAAATAGCTGTTTTTGGCAAATAACTCGAAAACCGTTGCAGATATTAAAAATCTGACATGGTAAAATTGTTCAGAATAAAAAGATCTATCTCCCCTGCAATTTTGAAGAAAATCGGAAAACCCGTCTCAGAGTTACAGCCCTTTTTCCATAAAATTTTCAAAATTTATGCATTGTATATTTTTTATTTCAAAAACTATAACAGATAGAGGTAAAGTGTAAATTGCAAAAATGTTCAACATATCAAGATCTACATACTCTGAAATTTTGAAGAAAATCCAACTACCTGTGTTATATTTATTGACTCTTTTTCAACCCAAAATTTTTTTTCCAATGGCATATGGTTATGGGTTATTTCCCTTTAAATTCTGATTTCAAATCTTCTTTGGTTTACTTTTCTCTTTTAAGTTTTAGAGAAATTCCCTGCTATCACCTTGGTAAAAACTAGAGGCTCAGAGACTGAGTCTGTATCGCTCACCTGACAAAATACTTCTCTGCCATGCATGACCAAAAATGATGTTTTTTTTTACCAATGGAGGTCTAATGTTTAGCTATGTTCTCTATTAGCATCTGTATTTTTTTGTCCTATTGAAATGAGTAAACTTTGCAAAGGACCTTCTACTCATCATTCCAATACAATTTGCATCAACAGTTTCAGACAAGATGATGAAAATGTGATTTTTCCTATAAAGTCCAATGTAAAGTAAAACCTACATTCTGTGCTGGCTGTCATGTTTATTGTCAAATAAAAACAAAATGAGCAATCTTTGTAAAGGACCTTTAGTACATCAGTCCTATAAAGTTGGATTAAATTTGCTACAGCGGTTTCAGGGGAGAAGATCAAAATGTGATTTTTCCCATAGATCGAATGTTAAACTTTGTTCCATGCTGGCAGCCATTTTTTTTATCAGATTGGAACGAAATGAGCAATCTTTGTAAAAGACCTTCCATTCATCATTCCTGTAAAGTTTGGTTGAATTTGCTTCAGCCATTTCAGAGGAGGAGATGAAATAAGATTTTCCCCATAGGGTCCAATGTTAAAATATGTTCTGTGCTGGCGGTCATGTTTTTTATTGGATCGGAACGAAATGAGCAATCTTAGTGAAGGACCTTTAGTACATCATTCCTGTAAAGTTTGGTTGAATTTGTTTCAGCTGTTTCAAAGGAGAAGATGAAAATGTGATTTTCCCATACGGGGCCAATGTTAAATTATGTTCCGTGCTGGCGGCCATGTTTTTTTACGGATCAGAAAGAAATGAGCAATCTTCGTAAAAGACCTTCCATTTATCATTCCTGTAAAGTTTGGTTGAATTTGCTTCAGTTGTTTCAGAGGAGAAGATGAAAATGTTATTTTCCCCATAGGGTCCAATGTTAAACTATGTTCCGTGCTGGCGGCTATGTTTTTTATCGGATCGGAACAAAATGAGCAATCTTAGTGAAGGACCTGAAGTACATCATTCCTGTAAAGTTTGGTTGAATTTGCTTCAAAGGTTTCAGAGGAAAAGATGAAAATGTGATTTTTCCCATAGGTTCCAATGTTAAACCTAAGTTCCGCGCTGGCGGTCATGTTTAATATCGGTTCCGAACAAAATGAGCATTCTAAGTGAAGGACCTCTAGTACATCATTCCTGAATAGTTTTGTTGAATTTGCTTCAGCGGTTTCAGAGGAAAAGATGAAAATGTGATTTTTCCCATAGGGTCCAATGTTAAACCTAAGTTCCGCGCTTGCGGCCATGTTTTTTAACGGATCGGAACGAAATGAGCAATCTTTGTAAAGGACCTTTAGTACATCATTCCTGCAAAGTTTGGTTGAATTTGCTTCAGTGGTTTTAGAGGAGAAGATGAAAATATGAAAAGTTTAACGGACGGACGACGGACGGACGAACGCCAAGTGATGGCAAAAGCTCCTTAGGTGGCCCCTTTGAAAAATGTCTGGCAAGTCCGTAACATATCCAAGATGGCCGCCAGCAGGGAACGTGGTTTAACATTGGACCCTATGGGAAAGCATTCAAAGATCTTCTCTGAAACTACAGCACCAACTGGAACCAAACTTGGTCACAATAGTCCTTCGGTGGTCCCCTTTAAAAATTTTGTCCGGCAAGTCTGCACGTCATCCAAGATGGCCGCCAGCGGGGAACTTTGTCCAAAATTGGACAATATTGCAAAAATCTTCTCTGAAAATACTTGGCTAATTGGAACCAAACTTAGTCACAATGGTCCATAGGTGGCCCCTTTTAAAAATGTGTTCAGCAAGTCCACATCATATCCTAGATGGCAACCAGGAGGAAACATGTTTTTAACATTGGACCCTATAGGGAAACATATTCAAAGATCTTCTCCTGTGAAAGTACATGGCCAATTGGAATCATACTTAGTCACAATGGTCCTTACTTGGTCCCCTTCATAAAATGTGTCTTGATGTCCGCATAGCTTCCAAGATGGCAGTCAGCGGGGAACATTGTTTGACCTTGGACCCCATGGGAAATCATTTAAAGATCTCCTCTGAAAATACTATGCCAATAGGAACCAAAGTGAGGCACAATGATCTTTACATGGTCCTCTTCCAGAAAGGTGACAGTTGGTCTACGCCCCATCAAAAATAGCTGCCAGTGGGGAACATAGTTTAATTTTGGATCATATTAGCATCAAAAAACTTCAAAATGAGACCCTTAAACAGTCAATAAACAAATTTGAAAACGAGAACCTTAAACGTAGGGATTATTTTGACTTATTGTGTCAGCCATGACCCAGGTGAGCGATACAGGCTCTTGAGAGCCTCTTGTTCCTGTTTGTCTGCACCAAAAAGATATTGCTTGTCGTATCAGATGAAATACATGTGTATATTACCTACGTGTCTGTTGGCAGTCAAATTGTTATAAGATTTCATATCGAAAGGGCATGAAGTGTCCCATATAAATGTGTTATTGGACTTCCTTGTTCTCCCTTTCTTGACCTTTTGTCCTTGGACTGGTACAGTACAGTACTATGATTGCACTGTTTCCCCTTTTGTGTTGTACTGCCGTTGCGTTTTATTTTGGTCATTCGTTTGAAAATTGCAATAATTAGAAACGTACTAAATAAATGGATGTAGTAATTGGTGGTATAAATACATGATACTACAAAGTAAGTGAAAACCATACCATCAGTCAAAAGAACGATCAATACATGGACAATGGCAACATCGGAAACACTAAGAATCAAGGACACCACTTGAGTGCGGGACAAAAAAAAAATGAAGACACACATACAGATGAACAACACGGACTCAATTGAAACCATGGGTGAGATCAGGTGTACCGGTAGAGTAGGCATCTCCTGCTTCTTACAAGACGGCCGCTGTGTTGAACATATCAACTCGGGTAGTTAAGTCAAATTCGATAGAAAAAAAACAAACTTTAGTTGTAGAGGGAAAGATCTGTTGTCATCTGGGAAACAGATATCCCATAGCAATCCATAAGATCGTTATGTCGACCGTAAAACTTCTGTAGTGATTACTTTAAGTTTTTGGTAACGTACCGTTCCTTAAGTAGTCTATTTGTAAGCTCTATGAAGGAAGTCACTGTAACGACCTTGAGTGGCAAATGAGTTGTAAGATGTAAACTCCATATGCTGGTACTTTTGGAATGTTGCTACAAAAAAAAGGGAAGTTGACTTTTGGAAAAGGGAAGTCATCGCGTTGGTCATACAGCCTAGTTTGTAATGTTCCTTTATTGTCAATTTCAAGATTAAGGTCAAGGAACGAGGCCGATGTGGAAGTATCTATAGTATCCTTAATTTCAAGCTCTTTTGGATAAATAAGATGAAGAAAATCACTAAAGCGAGGGTTCTTTAGTGATACAATATTATCTATATAACGGAAGCTGAACTTAAAGGACTGTTTTTGTCTTTATTTTGAAGAAGCCCTTCAATGAATTCAACCTCATAAGAGTGGAGAAACAGAAAGTCTAAAAGAGGTGCACAGTATTCCGATGGTCTTTTGAAAAACAAGTTCTCCAAACTGGACAAATATATTGTCGATCAGAAACTCTTAACATTTTAATCACTTCTGTGATTCTGAGTCGTAGATTTGGTAGATATATAATTAAAAAGGTGTGCCTTTAGTTAGATACATGAAATTTCATGTTAATGCAAAACTCAGAATTGATTGATTGGTTGATTAGTAAGAGCAATTTTTCAGCTATATCAGGAAGAGAACAAGTTAATCAATTCAAAAAAATTGTAAGTTAGAAGAAGAAAGAAATTATGAAAGAACGGACAACACAAGGGTAACTTGGCGTTAAAGAAGTGTATATATTAATGCACCTTTATCTTATCTGAAGAAAGCAATAAAAGACAATTAAAGGGAGGTAAGTATTATAATTTTCATACATTTACAAGTTATGGCTAAGTAAATAAATTGGAAAAAAAGCGAAAACAAAAAACAGGTGCCGAAGGTAATATCCTTGGCTTAGGCAATCAGTGCGTCAATGCTGGCAATATTAAACGACATTCTGAAAAAGTACAATATTTGAAAGTGTCTTGTGCGAAGCTATGTTCCATACCAATTTTAGTGTTATTTTATTTCTCGCCTTTTTATTTTTAAATTCGTTTTCGGATTTCAGCTCCTGACAACTCCGTCCGGTAATTTTAATCCCCTATTCATTGAAGAGACAAAAATGATTAAGATGTAGGTAGAGGTAGAGCTTAAATAAACAACAAATATCCTATGGTGTTATGGTGAAAGTCTGTTAACTGTTTTCTGGAATTACTTGAAGAAGTAGCACTACAGAATCTCAAATGGAAAAAGGGAATGTGGCAAAATTAACAGCATGGTAATTTAAACTAAATAAAAAAAATGAAATTTAATGTAACGTTTTTCGTCAAAGATGGTCAGGTAAATTCTGATCATTTTTCAGATTGCAGCAAATCAAGGAGTGGCATTAGAGCAAAATGAATTTATTGTACTTTTTTCGGTTATACTAACATAAGTAATAACTGCTTACAGCTTAAAACAAAGGAGTAGTATTTCAAAACAAAACTACATCAAAACAAATAGTACAAACCTAAGTTCATATACACAATTTCATTATCAGTACTTGAAATCAAATTAAGCAAATTAGCATTTAAAACATGCGCCAATAACAGAACAGTTTAAATTCCGCAACACCCCCTTCAAAGTACAATGTGTAAATACTAAGACTATATATTATCCACTATTCATAAAAATTAACAGCCTTTGTAGTCTTGAACATAATTACCCTCATTGTGGCTGATTTGAATAATTTATTAGTGGTTTGTTATATTAAGTTTCATGCTAATCACTTCAGAAGTATTTAAAAATAACTAGAGGGCACAGCTCTGATACTGTAAGTTTTAAGATGACATGGTAGGAACCCACTGACACATTGTACTCCTTTGTTTTTACGCACCCATTTTGTCAGGTCTATCATACAAAAACAATTCGCACGCAACTTTAGGAAAGAAATGATTTAATGGACTCTATTGTGTGGGTTCAGGTTACTATCAAAGTATATGAAAGATTCACGCTTAAAAGAATTAAGTCTAAATGAACACTAATTAACTCGAGAGGGCAGCCATGGCAGGTTTGGTGTTACAGGTATTCTTCTCCGTACCTGAACCCTACAAATTGATAAATACTAAAAGGATTTAATTATGCAGAATTACGACGCGGGGTCAGAACAGACATAATAGGACTAGCTTTGCATGCATTTTTTCCTATTATTTATTACTGTGAAAGAATTGTAATTGAAACTTTTCTTTTTGCTCAAGCAAAACAAACGTATCACGAAATTTCTTTGATTGAAACTACACCTTACCTATCTAGAAATGTATATCAATTTACGAACACAATCAGTACAAATTAATTATTAATTCCAATGTTTCTTTAAGGTGTTTTTCAATTAAAAAGGTGTTGAATTAATTGATAAAGGCGAGTTATAAAACAAATTCATCACACATTTCACTTAGACTCACACGACGATATCTCCATAAAACTGGTTAGATAAACAATCTGACCGGAAATTGTTTCGTCTAAGTTGTACATTTTGAATACTTTTTTAGGGTTGTCATGAAATAATCTGTCAACTTTTACAATTTACGGCGAGATTGTGAAACAAAGATAAAAATTCAAAACCAAGTGAAATATTTTGAAAAGTGAGCGACTTTCAATCAAACTGAGGGACAAAACAACAATTTAGCTCCTGCAAAAGACTGGGTTGGCGAATTAACTCAAAAAATACATAAATCACACATATCGACAGTATCATGTGAACAGATCAAAACGGGCACAGTTATCCCTTCTCCTGAAGGTAGAAAGCATAAATTAAGAAAATCTACGAATTAAGGTAGTAGACCTGGGGTAGGGGGAAATATAACTCCATTAATATTCATGTTATCACGAAATTGCACTCCTGCTATAAAATGCTTCAAAGTGCCTACATTAGAATATCTAGGTTTTGAATGGCATCTAAAAATGAAAGTCAGATTTTTGGAAAGGGGGTACTTCTTTCTGCTTGATGTTTAGAATCAAGGAGTATTAAGACTTCTAATGCAGTTTCCTTAACATTGTGAAAAAACGGCACGGCGAATTTTTATAAAATTTTGATTCAAGTCATATGTGTGGAGGATCTTTAATTTCCTGTTTCTAGTGAAAATTGAATGTAAGGATTTTCATATACAGGAAATTGAATGAAGCTGTGTTTTCAGCAATGTTTTGAAGAAAACTGAATATGTAGAAAAATTCTTGTGTAAATCCGGGTCTACCTTAAATCCGATACTTTACGCCTGAAGAATGAATAGGTTATGGAGATTGTTTATGTGAATGAAATAAGCGGAAAAGGGCTTCTCTGACTTCTAAAATTAGAAATCTGAGTTCATGTCTTGAAATACCACGCGGTATTAAATTCTGAATGTCTGTTTATTACTATCTTCGATTTCGAAAGGTATAGATCCTTCTGAAACTTCTTGCATTGAAAATACATTGATCCATCTTTCATACAGGCAATCTGTGAGCTTATGCTCGTTTCAAAATTCTCTTGCTCTTAACAACCTGTGAAGGTTTCAAACAGCATTCCATAAAATATCATGGTTTTAAAAGTTTAAAAAAATTTACAGTGTGCATTGATTATCCTGGCTGAGAAATAGTAACATTGATACATGATAACAATGTAAAAAGACAGGAAGTACTATCAAAAAATAGATGTCAAAAGAGTAGTATCAAGACAGTCCCCAAAGCGACTCTCAGAATATTGTTTGACCATATAAAACTTTTGACAAAATTTCAGTTTTTTTCTTTTACCATTACAAAAAGCAAAGTGACGCATAAATACTCGTTAATGAGATATATGTCAAAAATTAATTAACTAAGAAGGTAAACAGGAAATACATCCAACAATATGGCATGATTATCGAAACAGCGGGAGTAGACTGCCAAAGGAAAAAAACGATGTGGTTATTACAAAATTCTTACATCGGGAGTAGACTACCAAAGGAAAAAAGGATGTGGTTATTACAAAACTCTTACAACGGGAATAGACTGCCAAAGGAAAAAAGGATGTGGTTATTACAAAATTCTTACAACGGGAGTAGACTAATAAAAGGAAAAAAGGATATGGTTATTACAAAATTCTTACAACGGGAGTAGACTACCAAATGATAAGAATGTGGTTATTACAAAATTCTTACAACGGGAGTAGACTACCAAAGGAAAAAAGGATGTGGTTATTACAAAATTGTTACAACGGGAGTAGACTACCAAGGGAAAAAAGGATGTGGTTATTACAAAATTCTTACATCGGGAGTAGACTAATAAAAGGAAAAGAGGATGTGGTTATTACAAAATTCTTACAACGGGAGTAGAGTACCACAGGAAAAAGGATGTGGTTATTCTGAAAATTCTTACAACGGGAGTAGACTACCAAAGGAAAAAAGATGTGTATATTACAAAATTCTTACGACGGGAGTAGATTACCAAAGGAAGAAGGATGTGGTTATTACAAAATTCTTACAACGGGAGTAGACTTATAAAGGAAAAAAGGATGTGGTTATTACAAAATTCTTACATCGGGAGTAGACTACCATAGGAAAAAGAATGTGGTTATTACAAAATTCCTACAACGGGAGTAGACTGCCAAAGGAAAAAAGGATGTGGATATTATAAAATTCTCAAAACGGGAGTAGACTACCGAAGGAAATAGGGTGTGGTTATTACAAAATTCTTACAACGGGAGTAGACTACCAAAAGAAAAAAAAAAGGATGTGGTTATTACAAAATTCTTACAACGGGAGTAGACTACCGAAGGAAAAAACAGGATGTGGTTATAACAAAATTCTTAAGTCCAGAGAATTGGCAAAAACGAAAATACAGAAAAACAAAAATACGAGGGAGTCAAAAAGCACGTAAATAAAACACAGCATTCAAAGTTCAGACAAAAATAATCAGATTTGTTCATTGGCGACATAAGTACTACCCCCTTTCCTACACACACATAAACGCATAGACAGAAAAAGAGAAGCAGAGGTTGGAATCATAACACAAACACGCATCCTTTTGTTTTAGAACCTTTTGATTGATCATGTTGTATATAAAAAAAATGTTCGGAATACATTTGCCAATAAGTGGGGGTATTAGCAAAATTAACAAACAGAGCTGTGAAGAGCCGAAGTTCATGAGACAAAAAGACAATCAGATGGAAACCCCGGAAGAATTGTCGACCACAAAGGTCCTGACTTGATAGAGGCATTTCAGAAGAAGTGATGGGTTAAACCGGTTTGATTGCATGCCAAACCTCCCCTTCCATTGCGGTAGTGTCCGCTAGCAACTTAACAGACATTGCTATGGAAAGGTCGTAAACAGTTAAAAGAAGTTATCGTCCAAGTACTAATTAAGTAAAAAAGAATCTTGAATCAGAGTTAGGACTGTTAACTTAAAAATTTTCAACTTGCGACTGATGCATATTAAAGAACTTTTCTTTAAAGATCGTATGTGACGGAATTTGTCTACGCCTTGATAAATAAGGTGGTCAAGAAGATTACTATTTCTTACGACAAAGTGTGTAAAATTTGTGCTAGCTTTCGTGTTACGAATCAACTGTGAAACATATACTCCGTAAGCAGAAGAAGCTTGAATATTACTATCCATGTAAGGGAAAATGATAATTTTGAAATTAAAATCGTCCGTTTTATACATTATGTTTTTATGGTTTCATTTGTGTTTGGAAACTTTCCTAGCCAAGTTGTGCTATACCTACTACAGAAAACAGTCATAAAAACATTTAAAGATGAATACGATTGTAATAGGTTAAAAAACTTCCTATTCTAAAGCTTTCTTTCTTTCATTTGCTATTAATTGAATTTGTTTTGGTTGTTATCACTGCTCAATTTCATTGCCTTACAATTGTTGTTCCCAAAACATGAATATACATTGCTGTATAAATATTTAGCAAAGTTATAATCAAGTTTATTTCCCAATACCACTCGAATCTAAAGAGTTTCTCGAAATGTGGTTCAATACACTGCAACGTCAGAAATGTACAGACACAACTATTTGCTTACGATTGTAAAATGTGTTACAAAAGTGTAGCGTTCGAATTCCAGACTTGATTTGTACCTTTGCTATTCTTATAACGAGTGTGTAAAAGATTTGGAATTCCAAATTAAAATATCTCTAAGCAAATAATCGTTCAATATGTGTTGCTACCGCCATTGTATCTTGCTTATTACTAATTCTGGTGAATTAAATTGTAATGTATATTCCCAAGCGGGAGTTGTTAAATGCAATTATGTAATTTTAAACCATTTTTATAACGCAAGTCTTTCACAGTCTATCCTCAAAACAACTTTCGAGTCAACAAAACTTCAGATTTATGATCTGTTAAAAGGGAAATAATTAAATATATCTTATAGAGAATTTTACCAAGCAATAGCCAAGGGGATACAATTTCAATTTTGTATCTGTGCGGTAAACACTCAAATTTATTAAACTGATGCGATTGAAAGGTAACCCAACCTCCTACATGTGCGTATCGAATAATTCTTTCTATTGTTATACAATGCACCAGACCTATACTCCTACGTAATGACTTAGAGCTGCTACGTAATCAATTAACATCCTTTGATAACATTAGTATACAATGGTGTATTTGTCATTACATCTGTAGGTATAAATCTGATGTAACCTGTTGCAGTTTGATACGTATCTTTTAATCGGTGCAAATAGAAAAAAAATCAATTTTCCAAAATATTTTGTTCAGCTAAGTTACATAGTGCTGAATAAGCCCATTGCTTTATGGTAATCAATTGTAAATATTTATGAATTATGAGAATTCTTTGAACATTAGATTAAATTAAAAACCTATTTCTTTCATTTTAGACTGACCTGGAAATCTTTTGCTAGAGATTATATATATTTAAATGAATAGTTACACTCTTATCTTATTAGACCTAGTCATATTCGAAATCAATAAGGGTTTGACACTGACGAGGAGTTATTTCCCATAAACAATTCAATATATAAAATCATTGTTTTATGAATTGTCCTTGAATAGAATAGAAACAATTGAATTAAACAGAGCAGAATACAGTTTGAAAAGCTTAAGAATGATCGAACATGACTGACAGGACATAATGGGCCATTTGATATCGATATTGATGGGTCTCTGATGTTGACCTTTTGATTTGAATGATCTTTTCTATTGTTCAATTTTACCAAAATATATCAGGCAACATTTCTTTTATAGACAGGAGTACTGTATCATAGGTCAATATCTTTTGCTGGACAGTAGTACAATCTATACTTTGCCAAATTTTTGTTACGATTTAAGGTCTTGTTTTGGACTAATTACTAAAGGTCACTTAATAAACACCTACATAATAATGCAATTTCAAGATGCCAAAAACTTCTATAATGAGGTAATAATAAAAATTGCCGACGAGATGTCAACAGCTGAAATCAAATGGAAAAAGACATTAAAAATCTAACACTAGGGGAAGTGCGAGACAGGAGAATCTTAGACACCCAAGGGTAAGATTTCCAGTCTCGGACGAAGCTTGCTGAGTCCGAGATGATTAAAATCTTACCCGAGGGTGTCTGATATTCTCTTGTCTCACACTTCCACTGGTGTTTGATTTTATTTCTCACTGTATTCACCCTAAAATATACTAAAATCCACACAAAAATGTCGTCCCCTTTCGTCTGTTTACACAAGGAGTTATGTCCCTTTTTGTAACGTCATAAAATCAGGAATGTACACCCGAGCGCGCCATATTTTAAAAGCCGATTTTTCTTGTTTTTTTCCAGTGCAATGTTACTTCAAATGATATACATTGTAACACTTTTATAATATGTATTAAATACACTTATGATCACTAATGAGGACAGATGTAGACTACAGACCCTTATATGCAAAAAACGATAATTGCCGGTAAACTGCACGTGATTTTTTTTGTCTTACACTAGTATAAGACAAGGATATCTCACACCGCTAAAAATAGGAACTGCTGTGTCTCAAAAGTGAGAATGAAAAGTTGCAAAACCACCGGAAAAAAAGTTGTCAGTGTAATGGTCCTTTCTTGATAGAGGCATTTCAAACGAATTCATGCGTTTATCGACTTTTTGAGATCCAAGTCTTTGTAAACTGGTGTGTGGGATCTAGACAAAATATTTCAGTAAATGTCGGTATAGCTGATCTTGTGATAATTTCATTTGATCAGTTTTTGTTTTTCATTTAACATTGGCAAATAAACGATGGAAAAAGTCGAGGTATAATCCAGAGGTTTATAAATCATAAAGATTTCAAAATCTGGCATAAAGGTGACAAAAAATATCAGATATATTTCATTTATAACATTAGTATAAACAACTATCACAAAACTAGATCAACAAAAAATTCTGCAAATTCTGAGATGCTCCGGAAAGTGTAAATATCAACCCGTCAAATGGTTAGTGGGAAGAGCGTTTTAGGTAATTCTGTGATTAAATATTTAATTAATTAAAAATAGCGAACTTTAATAGCAAAAGACATTGTAAATTAAAAATCATGACGGTTGTGGTTCGATTATCCAGACAAGCTAGGTTACCGACATACTTTTTGCTTTGTTTCTGAAAATCTTTTAAAAGGAAATGACAATAGGAAACACCTACAATGACTGAAAATTTAAATCGCAGGCCACAATCCGCGGAGAACAACTACTACATAAATGCAATATGAAAGATACAGGACTAAAGTTAACATCAATAAGAACTCTTCACAGCCGGACTTAGTATTGGCACTACCAAAAAGAACAGTAGACTCCACAAGCAGTCTGTTTTTAAAACACTGTCGCACTACGAAAAAAAAATAAAAAAGTTTGGTAAAGAATAATCATGTATTTCAGTCGAAATCGGCAGTGTCAGTAAAAGGCCAGTATACGTTTAAAGAACTTGAAACGAAAACGAAAATGAATTTAATAAATTTCGAGACAAAAAGTACCTTTACATGTGGTTATTGTCATCTGATGATATTTTACAGAGCACTTAAATGCTAAACTTCTACAAGAAATCAAAGTCTACAGAAAGTAGCATTAAAGCTTCCTTTAAAACGAATTCAAGATAGCATTTGGTACAAAAATTTTAATTGATAATATATGTAAAGTGCTTGCAAATAAAAAAACAGTTTACACTTTATTTGACGACACTTGCTTTTACTTTTAATAAAATGAAGAAATATATCAAGTTTCAGAACGCAAAAACAACACGAAAAACGCGGTTTCAAAGTGCAGCTACCAGCCATGCGTATTTTCGAAGATTATAAAATGCAAATGAAAATTTTGTGAACAGAAGTGTTTTGTGTCAGTATGAATTATTACATAAATATCCCGTTTAATGTGTTGAATCTTGCTTGAGCGAAAAGATACATTTTTATAATAGGTGTCTATATGGAAAGGTCCATCGCATGACAGGCTCGCACTCAACTGACAGACTGGGGGATTTTCGTCGTAACCTATCAGATTACATCTTTCATTAACTGCGGAATATCTTTTTGTTTGATAGACAGGTCGACAATTTACCCATCTGCTAGGATCAACAAAATAATTAGTTTGCTATCAGAAATACACATGAGTGACTTTGAATTTGGAGGAATAGGACAATGAATAATAATTTGTCCAAGATTCACCAATTTATCAATAAAGCTTAATCCTTCATTATTATTTCATTGTATACATGCATCCTAAGTAGTTGTACAAGATTCAATACCAAAAAACATAATGCATCGAAGTAGAATTGATTTGAAACTTGTATTTGCCTCGGCGTATTTTTGAATAGATTTAAAATCTTATTTTAGTTTTTCTTTAAATATAACTAAGTTTTATTATTTTTTTTATTAGTATACATTTGATGATATTTATATTGTTACGTTCAATACATATCATACCCGACCAAAGTAAAGCAGTGGTAGTAAACCAAAAATTGAAATTGTTTTTAAATTAAAATATGTTGCATATTTCGCATAATCGTGGCAGAACAAACGAAAAGTTCGATTCTATCTCACCCTTGTCAAGCATAAAAGAATTATGTACAATGCATTGTATCTTTATATATGTATAAAACGTCAGCTTTGATTTTAGAATCAAGTCCTCGTTTATGAAAAATAGCAATAGCATATTTCGCAGTGAAAAGTATGGTCACAGTGACACTCTATGATGAGCAAAACTTAAATAGAATCCATATCATAGACTTAACAAAACGTCCAAGAACAATTCACAACCAAACTTAAGGAAGGTTTGGGCCCAATAAAACTAGTTTAACCCCGCCGCAGCAGGTTTGCGCCTGTCATAAGTCAGGAAATTTATAAAGCCTTTGCGTGTCTTGTCTGTTTTCTAGTTAGTTTACTTTATGTCTATAGGAGTCTAGGATGATGTTTATTTCGCTCAACTTGATTACTCTTTATTTAGGGGCCGACTCCGACCTGCCGTTGGGTGTGGGGTTTCCTCATCGTTCATTGAAGATCTTATGGTGGCTTTGAGTTGTTATAACTCCCCTTTGGGTCGTTGTCTCTTTGACACATTCCCTTTTCCCTTCCTTTTCTATTAAGAAGGAATCAATTGCTACAAATCATATTACAAGTAACTTCAGCAATTCTGCACAGAAGAGACATAAGTTGTCGAAAATGGCCATCTGCGCAATCAAATTTACTTCAATATCAGTATTTTTGTTTTCCTTATGTCACTCTTTCTAGGATCCAAAAGACAACACATGGTAAAATCAATCGAAATATTAATCTTAATGCAAGAATTCTAAAGTTAAGCATGGGCGATAAGAAGCCAATAATAAATTGAATAAAAACTGAACCCAATACCACATACCACTGTAATGATATACTTACAACTCTTGTGTACTGTTGCTTATTTATTAAATGAAGTCAACAGTGAGAGTAATAACAAACATATCAACATATTTGTCTGGAGCAGAAACCCAAAGGGCAAGAGGACAAAAAAGGGAACAAGCGAATGGAAAAATTGTAAATCGCAAATAGTCCTGGCTTGGTACAGGCATTCGGTTAAAACTTGTTTTATGGCACCAGATTTATACTATATTTATTCCCAACAATTTTATATATATTTTTTATCAGATTGGAATAAAATTAATTTGTGTATCATTTTTAACTACATAAACGGAAGTTAAACAATTTGGCTGATTTCAAAAGCAGTCATATGAATGTCATTTAATTCATCTAATTCCGGATATGTTGAGGCAAATTGAGTACGTATAAAGTGGAAGAAAATCATAACGGAAACTGTTTTATTAAGTGCTTCTGTTTCAATTAATACTTAATCCTTTTCTGTCAACGGAGACTAGATATCTTGTA
Source organism: Modiolus philippinarum (assembly GCA_002080025.1). Lineage (NCBI taxonomy): Eukaryota > Metazoa > Mollusca > Bivalvia > Mytilida > Modiolidae > Modiolus > Modiolus philippinarum. The sequence continues at coordinate 16,249 of MJUU01020291.1, forward strand.
ATTATTTCAAGCATATTCTTGATAAAAGGAAGCCAATAAGACGAACCGTAATAGCCTCTTTGAATTATATCAATTCTAACCATCGAGGCGCATTTAGTTCCCATACAAATGACCATGGTGAACAATTACTGCGAATTGCTTCAGCGGTCTTAGAACTTCATTTTCAGATTGATCTTAGCAAAGACATTACATAAAATTGAAAGTAACATATCAGAACAAATTAAATGAGGGTTTGATGGAATTTCTCTTATCAAATTTGATTCGAATGACCGGTGATGTAGCCATAATCCAAATGTAATTTCAATAACTTTTTCTTGCTCGAGTACGCTAATAAGAGTTTGACTGGCGATGGATTTGTGAAACAATGAATACTGACTGAATTATTTTAGAAGGACATTTTGTACAGGATTACATGGCAGATTACATCTTAATTGCTAATTTTGACAAAGACATTTTATTAATTGTATTCTGTAAATCTCAGCGCAATTCTTCAGCAATTGATTTTCCCGACTTGAGCGTTTATATTTCTTGTATTCAACACTGCCACTTATAACATTTATTTAGGAGAAAATGTTTTGTCTTCAAAAGTCCCGGTATCAGTAACTATCTCAATCAATTTTCCGCTTCTTATTTCAGCAATTCCCGACCAGCCTAAAAAGGCAGAGATTAAACAGTTAAAACATATTTCTTTCGTCGCAAGCCATGATAAGCAAAACTGAACGACAACGGATGTTAGGAATACATTTTGTAAATGTTATTGGTCTAAGACATTTTCCACAAGATGCTTTCATGATATACCCTATATTCGTATGTTTTAAGGTATACTCTTTTCTAAAAATCATAACCAATATGAGAATAATTCTGTAACTTTTTTCGCCGGTATTTTTTTTTTAATACTGTGAGAAGTAATATAATGAAGGCAGTACTGTGTAATGGAAGTATCCAATTTTAGCATTTTTATTCTTTAAAGAGATGCCATTATAAGTTAAAAAATATATATGACATGGGCAAATATTCATGATTGTGACGTGTATGATACTGAATTCCGAGTTGAATTTCTGTGACGTCACACTAAAATCGTGTTACACTGATGGTCCTGAACAAACTCCAAATTATAAAAAAAATTTACTACGATTACAAAAACAGGATAACAACAAACACCTATAATGGCCAAGAACTACAATCACATGTCACAATTTACAAGAAAACTGCACCAGAAAAACAATAATGAAAACAAGAGACATAAAAAATTAACGATAGGAACTCGGGATAGCCGGACTTGGTACCGGCGCTAGCAAAAGCCAGTGGTAGGGTTAAACCGGTTTATGGGTACCCAAACCTCCCCTTTCTCTATCCCGTTTCCCTATATTATCATAAACATGCGAATAAAACACAATACAGGTAGACTACTAACTCAATGACCACTATCTTGAACAGAAAAAGCATATGACAAAACCTAATATTGAAAGAAGGGTCTAAGAGTGCTCCCCGCTAAACTGCCGGCTAGCTCAAGGAATCTAGTCTGTTGGTAAAACACTGTTGCACTACGGAAGATTGATTGATTGACTGAATATTGTTTAACGTCTACTCAGCAATATTTCAGCTATATCGAGACGAGAACAAGTTTTTTAATAAATAATCACTTTGAGGTATGGAAAGGGTCATGGGACGAGGACTTCTGACTGCCACTGGAAAAGTACGGTGAAATCGAAAAGGGCGGAGAATTTAGCCTTGTAGTCGATCACCTACGGACCACTCAAAAAAAGCTTGCTACAAGGGTTCTTTAACGTGCAGGAAGCGTGGCATTTCTTCCAATACGTGGACCTGAGTTTACATCCCATCCGAAAGATGGGTTG
>MJUU01020291.1:23811-35880 GCA_002080025.1 Modiolus philippinarum
AGTCGCTTCAAACCGGTTTATGGGTGACCATATCTCCACTTTCTTTATATTGATTGATTGATATGGGATTTAACGTCACTTTCAGCAGTATTTCAGCTATTTCATGACGATCAGTTTTAAAGGTGGAGGAAGCCGGAGAGAAGCACCTACCTTGGGCAGGTTACTGAATACCTTATCCCTTACGCTTGTAAGTCGAGTGCACCCTTATAGTACAATATAATAATACCAAATTTAGGTATAAAGACTATTAACTCCAAGATCACAATGTTTTGAAAAGGTTAAACATGTTTTGTGGGATGTAAAACCTCCGAATTCTTTTATCACTGGCAGCTTAGATAAGGGAAATAAAATAGAAGGCTGATTCTTGAGGTAAGGCTATTGAATGCTCAGCTCGTATCATGTAAACTAGCATATATCATATTAATTTCAATTACCTCATAGTGTCGGACAATTGCCATACGTCGAATAGTCAATACAGCTTTCAGTTTATTTTTTGTACATTTTATGAAGGGTTATTGACATATTAAATTAAAAATCTATTCAAGCAAATCTAGACTTATTTTTGAGCACTTCCAATTTGAGGAGTTATCTCTTTAATGATAGTTGGTTTAACACTTTTTTTAAGCGAGTCCGTTTTAAGTTATGTCTGTATATTTTGTAAGAGTCACCTAATTCTCTATCATTTAAACCCCGTTAGTAGTTAAATCTTTGTTTGGATGTGTAATGCAAGGTCTTCAAATCAATAATATGCAATCTTATATTATGATGTTTTTATCTTTCATGCATTATACTTAGATAGCACTACTGTTGGATATTGTAATAGTTGCACTTGTTCACATAACATAATATGAATGTTACTTAAAATAATTTCTGAATATGGCCATTTCAACAACTTGAAAACGAAAGCAAAATGAATTGAAAGAAGAACTAGAAAAAGGTGATCTGTTGATCACAAAAGATACCCCCGCCCATAGGCAATCCTAGTAATAATCTAGAGCAATTACTCGAAAACGCATAATACGATCGCAGTCAAAACGAAACTAAACCTGTATTTTATGAATAGTAACATTGTCCCAAAATATTTAAATGTTCTCTCAAATCAAACTGAAGCTACCATCCGGAAATCATAAAATTTACAGATTTTGCCTAAATCAAGGACAATAACTCTGGAACGCAAAATCTGATCACAATCAAAATCGAACTTGACCTGTATTTTATAATTAGTAATACTGTCACAAAATGTTAATATTTTTCGCCAAGCTAACTGCAGTTATCATCCCAAAACGATAAAATTTACAGATTTTGCATACATCAAGGGCAATTACTCTTGAATGCATAATACAATCACGACAAAAACCAAACTTGACCTGTATTTTATAATTATCAACTTCGTTCAAAAATATTGAAATTTTCTCTCAAAGCAAACTGAAGTTATCATCTGGAAACCATACAATTTACAGATTTTGCCTAAAGCAAGCGCAATAACTCTGGAATGCAAAATCCGATCACGATCAAAATCAAACTTGACCTCCATTTTATTAATAAAAACATTTCCCCAAAATATTAAAACTTTCCCTCTAAGAAAACTGAAGTAATCATCCGGAAACCATAAAATTTGCGGATTTTACCTAAATCAAGGGCAATAACCCTGGAGCGCAAAATCCGAATACGATCAAAATCAAACTTGACCTGTATTTTATAAATAGAAAGGTTGTCCTTAAATCTTAAAACTTTCCGTCCAAGCAAACTAAAGTTACCATCCGGCAACCATAAAATTTACAGATTTTGCCTAAACAAGGACAATAACTCTCGAACGAAAAATCCGACGACGGTCAAATTCGAACTTGACCTGTATTTTATGAATAGAAAGATTATACAAAAATATTAAAACTTTCCTTAAAAGCAAACTGAAATTATCATCTGGAAACGAAAGTGTGACGGACGGATGGACGGACAAGAGGAATCCTATATACCCCACCTTTTAAGGCGGGGGTATAAAAATGATATCATTCAATTAATAACTTAATCTTGTGACCACAGTTATTCATGGGATTTTTAGGAGCCGTCTTCACTGAAGAGAGTTGATGCCTTCTTAAATTGTTTACAGAAGTGTAACCGGCATCCGTATAGTCACAAAAAATTATTTAAAAAGACAAAATATCAAAATGTATTGAACAGTTTTCCTGAAGGGGTTAAGCAAGGGAAAATAGTATTGTACTATAAATACATTTGTAACTTTCTTTTGTTCTGCCAAAACGTGTACCCACATAGTCCGAAATAATACATTACCAAGATTTTATTTTGTTAGAAGAACTTTGTTTTGGTCATTTATTATTATCACAATGGGATATATATTTCTTCTCCTTGTGTGCAAGGATAATTGAATAATTACACATATGATTGATCGTAATTAATATGACGTAATAAAAACACCTGTAGAGCCCGTGCAATACATAATAGCTGAACGAATTTTTTATACGTATAATCTACAAAGGCATATTATACAGACACAATTAACGGACATAAAATTGTGTTGCATTTGTTGGTATGTATTACTTCAATTAAATATAGTCTATAAAGTTTTGAATTTCATAGTTAACAAATTTTATTTTTCTTTGAATTCAGGATACTAGACCGGTACAATGTTGCAGTGAGTCATTCGTTCATTATTAAGAAAGCTGATTGGAGGAACTAAAATTTATTACAAGTATTTTAATTATAAGATAATTGCAGACACGGTCTGTATTGCACTAAATAATTTTGTGACAAATGGGATATTGGAACGCAAGTTCAAGACAAGAACAAATACAATCATAACCCAGAGTTTATGGAAAGGACAAAATAATCAGAGACAGTCTTAATATAAAGTGCATTGTAATAAATTTTATTTGGATTAGTTAGTTACTGGCATCATGCACCTTTCCAGTTTATCTTAATTTCTCCATAGTAACCTTCACCTGATATCATTAGAAATCAATGATAGTATTCAAGATTAGAAACTGATCTTTAGTTATAATCTGAATATTCTCTGATTTAATGTTGCAATGGAATAAAAAATAAAATTTAAAAATATTTGGTACATATTTTGAATATTTACGACCACTATAATTTTTATTTTACAATATATTATGTCTATTTATTGCATAGCAATATAATAGTTCCCTGAGAAAGCAACTAAAAGAAAGCGTGCAATTACTTTCCATATTGCACTAGTGGGAAATATGACTTAAAACGCATGACGTCATTTTACAATAAAATTTCTTCATTAACAGAAATTTGAGGTTTGCTTTACAACAAAAGAGTCATTGCATGAATATCATTCCTCGTAGAATATGTATTGCACTCGCAAGCTCGTGCAATATAAAAAATCTACTCGGGACAATATTCCCTGATACTCATGCAATAACCCTATTATAAAGACTGAACATTTTTACATAAAATTGTATACATGTGAGAAATATATCGCACATTATATTTGATAACAAAATGAATATCGTTCCTCGTAGAATATATATTGCACTCGCAAGCTCGTGCAATATAAAATTCTACTCGGGACAATATTCCCTGATATTCATGCAGTAACCCTATAATAAAGAATGAACATTTTTACATAAAATTGTACATGTGTGAAATATATCGCACATTTTATTTGATAATAAATAACTAAACACGAAGTACTATATATTCAGTTTTCCTAGCTGACCAATTCGACAACTTATGTCTCTTCAGTGCATTTCAAATCAGCATACAACCGATAGATATATATATAACCAATAAGACCTAAATGAAAAGTCAAAATCGGCTAAGGACAGGGCTATNTTTAAAATGTTTTAACAGTTTACGTTTTTAATACAGATAGTGGACAAATAACAAACATTTCATATAAACTATTATGTTTTTGCTGGATTAATTAAGTCTTATTTATTAATAGCTATGTACTCTTCACCCAAATCAATTAAACATAATTTTCTGTTCGAATATTATTTATGATTATTCATAAATAAAAAGTTTTAAATCTGATGAGTTTATTAGAATATTCTAAAAAAGATGTTATATTTTAATCATTTTATCATTTTTCAATATATATTAACGTCTGAATATTAGCCCATAATACACAATATATATTATTTACGTGAAATTTTAACTAACATTTAATTATATGTTTATGAACTACCCGATTAGTCATCATAACTTGTGGTTATGTTAATTGAAAGCTTGTCATCAGCCTCCAATTGTTATGAACACGTTGATGATGTTTCATTTATTCCTAGATATGTTAACTGATCAATTACAATAATCATTAACATCAGTTTCCTTTTGAAACTATTTCATGTGTGATGTAGGTAATACTATGTGGACATACTATAATTATTATGTGAGGAATTTTAAAAAAAATTAGTGTCACTTAAATTTGAAAATTAAATTTGATTGAAAAGAAATAAAATTCCATTGATTGTAGATATAATAATATGATTTATATCAAAATAAAATTACAAGGAGCAATTCTAAGCGAGTTTGTCGAAAGACCTTTTAAAATTTTTTCTTGGCAACCGTACAATTAATTTGACAAGTTGGTCTTTTTAAGTCTATCAGATCACGCGATATATTTCATTGATGGACTAAGTATAAATTGAAAATACAGAAGTTTAAAATGGTTTTGACGAGAGTAAGACGGATTTATCTGATCGTTTGCTGTATGAAGAGGCAAAGGTGAACTCGTGCTACAATGTTTGGACAAAACACCTATATCAATAAATGCTCATTTGCGACGTAATGAAGCGATACAGTAATTTCTTTTCAATGGAGTCGTCGACTAATCTATTTTAACTAGACTATACCATTTCATTTTATTGCAATTTGTTCTCCGGTTTGTATAACAGCGTAATAATGAAACTTAAATACATGGAAAAATTAAAAGAAAATGTCATAATAAAATCTTAATGATAAGTGCTGATTATACTGAATTAGAGATAAACAAAATATATTTTAAAACTAGACGCGTTATTTGGAAGGCCATCAGTGAAAGATCAAAATGAAAGATTTTGTCATAAAGTGACAATATTTTTATGACAAATTTACGGCTAGTGTCAAATAAAACAGATAATAGTTATAATCGAAATTTAAATTGTGTTTTATTAAATAAAATCTTATTAAAAATTAATGATAAGAGGTTTATTACAACAAAAATAAGTCGTAGTACGTGAAAGATACAAAGAGACAAAAGATAAAATCATAGAAATGATATTATTTGCATATACAATAAAATTATATTAAATGACATTTGCAAATAAAACATAAATAACAAGTGACAAAACTTCAATAAATATTAAATCAACAATAAAATAAACTCTTGCTGCAACAATATCCAAATTTAGGAAAATTTTGTTTGAAAACTAGCTGACTATGGCTTTTCCATTTAGACCCTGTTGGTAAACTGCTCTCTATCATTTTATGCGTTTATTTTGATGGATGAAATTCCAAATGTTATGATTTGATCTGCACTGAAGAGACAAAATTTGTTAAAATGGCCATATGCAGAAACTAATTTTACAGTAATTTCGGTATTTTGTTATTTCTTACATTATATACTGAAAACATAAACATTGTTGGCATGTTTCGAATCGCAACGGCCTGAACTAATAACTAAATACCGAAGTTACTGTGAATTTACTTTCTGCATATGCGCGTTTCGACAACTTATGTCTACTCTTAGAAGATATCACCAAACCAGGAATCCAGTATTTCGATGAGGCCCAAAATCCAGTCTTTCGACAGTTAATGATATTCATGGAAAATTTGTTTAAAAAGAATAAAATACAATAGCTTTTATCATCAATATTGTACCTTTTGGTAGAATACAAATTATTATTATAATATCTATTTGAAACTTAATTATAAAGCAAATACCATAATGATAGACAATTTCTCGACCAAAAGTAATTGTCCAGCATTTCTGTTTCAGTAATTCAATTGCATCTACCACAGGTTTAAGCCTATTAGGCTAAGATAAAATCTTAAGTCATAATGTTTGCTGGGGAGCATTAACAGTTTTGTTTTTATAGAACACAAATGCCTAGCTGATCTAACATTTTTATAAGATCTATAGATGAGACATGAACAATGAGAAAGCAAATATGGTTGTCATCTGCTTGTGGCAAACAAATGATTGTCATATAATATCTTCCCGTATCTCGTTGAATAGAAAACAGTAAATTTGATCAAGATTTCGCATTTCTATATCAAAACGTTCACGTTGTATCACCTAAAGCTTCGTCTTAGACGAGTTCATTCAAGTCTTGTTCTCCCATGAACTTGTTTAAAGAGCGACCCGTTTAAGGTTCGTATTGGACGTACTCAACACTCTCATTCTGATTTTCTGTTGCTTAGAAATCCTAGAGCCTTCAGTGTGTACATATTTTGCCCGTCTTGACAATGCGACATCTCACTTGACCTATCGGTTCATAGTTTGCTTCAGACGAATAGTGTTAACTTCTCATTAAAAATGATTTTCGATTGTGTCATCGTATATAGGTCTGTAAATTCTATCTGTTCATATTTATTTTCAAGTACCCTTCGCATGAAAATGTGCATTTCTTCCATCATTTTATGATGAAGGTTGTTTATCTGATGCAGTGCTGAATTATATCAATGCTTCATTAATTCATGAGGAACTCGGTGGCTTTCGGAAGCCTTTTAGGTATTGTAAACTTTCAACTTATTAGTACCAAGACAGCACCAAAGTAAAGAACAACTGGGCCCTTGATACAAAATTACAAAATACCGAAAGTACAGTAGTATCTGCATATGACCATTTTGATAGCTTATGTCTATTCAGTGCAGATCAAATCAAAGCGTCTGGAAATCCATAACCCCGAAATATGTGTAATACTGATAGAACAAAAATGTTCTGTGTTTTGTTGTGTTTCCTTGATGCTGTCGTATGTTATACGGATTTTCCTTACTGGTCTCTGCCTTTCTTTTGTTGTCATTTTTATTTAATCATGAGATCTAAATAAATAAACAGCTGCGCCAAGAGCGCATGATACGCCCGTCCCCTCTTTAAAGCAAAGTGATTGAACGATTCTTGAAATTAAAAACTCCATATGAAATGACAAGGGACTTCTGATATGTATCAATTATTCCATCTGATGTTAAACAGTCAAAAATGTATATTGGTTTAGGGGTAGTAATGTCTTAAAATAAAAGAATATCAATGTGCAGACAGAAATTGCAATTTCATACTATTTTTGAAATAATCAAAGTCCTATAATTCTGGAACGAAAAATCCTTTCACAAAATAAATCGATAGGGAGCTTTCTTCCGCCATATCCAACAACCTTGCAAAGTTTCAAGAAAAATGAAGAAGGCGTTCTCTAGCTAGAATATGACGTACACGTAGACAGAAATGGTATTTCAAGCTTTTTTAAAAATTAATCAAAGTCCCATAACTCTGTAACGAAAAATCGACAACATAAAATGATAGGGAGCTTCCTCTCGTCATATCCAACAATCCTGCAAAGTTTCAAGAAAAAGGATCAAAGCGTTCTCTAGTTAGAGTAAGACATGTGGACGAAAATTGCAATTTCAAGCTTTTTTTGAAATAATCAAAGTCCCATAACTCTGGAACGAAAAATCCATCGACAAAATAAAATAACAGGGAGCTTTCTCTTGTCATACCCAACAATCCTGCAAAGTTTCAAGAAAAATAATCAGAGCGTTCTCTAGTTAGAGTATGACATGCGGACGAAAATTGCAATTTCAAGCTTTTTTGAAATAATCAAAGTCCCATACCTCTGGAACGAAAAATCCAACGATAAAATAAAACGATAGGGAGCTTTCTTCCGTCATACCCAACAGTCCGGCAAAGTTTCAAGAAAAATGTTCAAAGCGTTCTCTAGTTAGAGTACGACGTGTGGACGGACGGACGGGCAGACGGACATCGGTATTACCATAATACGTCCCGTTAAAGACGGGCGTATAAAAACCTAAAATCAGATAAGGACAGACCTATGCTAGAGGGTATACTTCTAAATTTTAAACAAACGCCGGTAATTGAGATAAGTATAGTAATATCAAAATCATATTTCTTATCAATTTAAATATTGGGTATAACGTCATTGGAAACTGTGTAGTGGATTTCTAACAAGCAATAACTTTATCGTTGTAATCGATAAATTTCTCAGTAAGTAGAAACTAGATGTCCGTTCACTTCGGCCACACACATTTCATACTCTTTGTTATCGTTTTACCACATGCACTACTCGTAAGATCCCGCAAAAATGCTCAAACCCAACTTTTAAATCGATTAAATCTAGCCTGTCGCTATGTCCGCCTGCAAATCCGTCATTTATAACTTATGATTTTTTTTCCATGCACAATTCAGTAAATGATCTATGATAAGTACTTAGAATCTTTCTGCAATGTTGTTACAAAAATGCAAAATACAGCATTGTTTTAGATATTTAATTCGAGTATACCAATTCATGATCTTATTATCTTCCTGCTCCAATCAAAATAGGCTCATAATGCAATTTCAACTTTTACTTTCAATTTATCGGCATTTTGTATGAATTTCTTTTGATCTACAGAGACTGATAATGTCAGTATCACCGAACTGGACATTATCACCAAATTGTCGGGTCACTGTGAAGGCGTCACGTGCGGTTACTATGCTGACGTCATGTTTTTTGACTATTTGTAGTGTTCATACGCATACTACATTGAATGAAGAATGCATATAAATTATTGCAATAAATCAACTGTGCTAAAAAAGAATTTTTTTTTATCTTATTTCAATTCACTAAAGAGTTTTATTTATCATTTTATGAATTGCCGATAAAAAAAGTAAAGTATACTTTGTTTTTGATTCGGACTTTATCAAGGCGTAACAAATCAAGCTCACCCTAACATACTCACTTGAAACTGGCCGTGGTAAAGTCTGCATCAAAAACAAAACCTTCTATATTCCGCATGTCGTACTTAGGTACGGGACAGTATGTTACCATCTCCAATACTTCACAATGTCATTTTTAATTTGGCATTAAGGGACGATCATTTAATTTTCAAGGGGGATTTTCACTAAAAAATAATTTACTAAATTTTTATTTCATTTATTTTTATGACCATCTGGAACAAATAATTTATTTTCACCAAAAGCCATATCGAACGTTTTATTTGCATTTGAACTTTTTATTTCTTCAAATCAAAGTTAAGTTATGGATTTTCATGATAATATTCATTTCACTGGAACGAAGATTAAATTACTTCTTTACCAAAGGATGAGTGGCAGTAAGACCCATTTTTGGCCCAAGATTTACCATGAAACTAAAACTATACAAACAGATGTCTTATGTTCCTGAAACATTGAACAAATATAGGGCTTTATGAAAATGATAAAGGTTTTTTCCATATCAGTTTGATTCTCATGATAATCAGTTAACTCAAAAGCTATATTTTTGGAAATAGTCAGAATTTCATAGATATTTGCTGTGTTTTGCACATTTTTGTGCTTTGAAAAATATGGGCACATCTGAATAACAACTTCATATTTAGTCAAAATGTGTAAAATGGTGAAATACATCATTTCTGAAAGTTTGAAGTTGTTGATTGCATTGCATGTTCCCCATGTGTACTTAGGTACGGGACAGTATGTTACCATCTCCAATACTTCACAATGTCATTTTTAATTTGGCATTAAGGGACGATCATTTAATTTTCAGGGGGGATTTTCACAAAAAAATAATTTACTAAATTTTTATTTCATTTATTTTTATGACCATCTGGAACAAATAATTTATTTTCACCAAATGCCATATCGAACGTTTTATTTGCATTTGAACTTTTTATTTCTTCAAATCAAAGTTAAGTTATGGATTTTCATGAGAATATTTATTTCACTGGAACGAGATTAAATTACTTCTTTACCAAATTTCCAAAAGCCCCCTTACAAAATCAAATGAAAAAAAAAAACATTCACTTACTCGTAAGAGTTGATATCTTTTATTCAAATTACCCAGATTGAATATTCTTTTAAACATCATTATGGATTGTGATTTGTTATTACTTTTGTGTATGACTTAATCACTAAATACCGAAGTTACTGTAGATGGCCATATCGGGAACTCCTTTCTCATCAGTGCAGAACAAATCAAAACAATAGGGTCCGCAAGTCTCGTCTAATTTTGGGACTTCCGGGGACATAATTTGTACCCGGAAGTTGCATTTTTAACAGAAAAATATGACGTTTCAAGCAAACAATAAGGACGTCATAATCCCACAACGTCATATTTTGGCGGGAAACGTTTTCAATTTTGAATTTTATCGTGATTTCTCGGTGTCACATGACGAGACTTACAGACCCTATCTGAAGATCGTAAACCAACATCATGTAAAATCTAAAAGAGCATAAACGGGATCAAAATGAAAAGTCAAACTTAGCTAAGGACAGAACTTTTGACGAGAAGATTTTACAAGTTTAAAATTATCAAATCGGTTTTCGAATCTGCATCGAAGGTCTGACTACTGGGTTGATGAAAACCCAAAACTAAGTACACTTTTGATATGGAATACCGTCCGTTTCATTGAAATAGTTTTATGGTTAGTTTTTACAGTTTTGTTTTTTTTTCAACCGAGGTTGAACATTTCTATAATTAGAAATAACTAAATTTATCCATTTTGATGACTTTTTGACGAATGTATTAGTATATGTTATCTGGATTTTGACATCTGTATATCGTAAAATATAATTCTGTGAGCCAGAATATGAAGTACATGGGCGAGTGAGCGCAGCGAACGAGCCCCGTGCTTCATATTCTGTTGAGCGGGGTGATATTTTACAATATTCCATCTTTCCAAATTCAGATAACTTTTATATCGCTTTTTTTTTTTTATTTCTGTTTAATAGTATTTTAGGTTTTGTGTCAAATTCTCCCGAGGTTTCGCGGGGGGAATATGAGGTTCCGATGATTCCTTTTTTTTTAAATGCAAAATGTTTTGTAGTTATTTTATGACTGCACAATATTTTTTGTCGGGTAACGTTATTAAATTTAGAAATGTTTTGATCGAACCATGCTAACAAATCGTAATAATGTCGTTTTTTTCATTCGGCATAACTTTTCCATTATTAACATTTGTCTTCCAGTCCTATGACGTCACAATGTAAACAAAATGGTGGCTCTGCTGAGGTTATCAGTGTCCTAGTTTTCGTAGCATTTCGAACGTCTCATTTGTATTTTTGTGTATTGGTGACGTTAATTTGTTTACAATTAAAATGAAAGCAAAAAATATAATAGAGTTTTTATCTAATTCAGGTTTATTTCTTGCAAAACGGATAAAAAAGATATTGCTTGTAAAACGTTGGGGGAATTCTCGTGATAACTCCAGGTCAACCTCTTGATAAGTTTGGGTCAACCGGATATGATTTTTGCGAAAGTGCTGTGCAGGCTGAGATGGAGCAGGTAAAGACAGTAATGTATTTTATTGTTTACATTTTATTGTGTCACATACATATATATGTATAATGGCAATAAAAATACTGAATTGAATTGAATTTAACTTTTTTCAAAGATCACATTTTCTAACATTTGCCATCAATTTGTCCCTTTCCGGAGCACCTGATGTCACTCTCAGTTTCACTGGAGTTCACACTGTGAGTGCCTTTGTTCTGAATGTTGTGGTTTCTGGTTCTGTGCTTTGTGTCTGTCTGGCGTCATTGTTTTTGTGTCTAACGTCATTGTTTTCTGTGTTCTCGTTTTTGCCCTGTCTTTGGACTTCGATTTTTGTGAATGTCACCCCTTTGTTCCTTCGGTATTCTGCTGCCGTTGTTTCTGCAATATATTCAACATTCTTAATAATTCTTTTTCTCATATTAAAAAGGGATAAACCAATTATCCCTGAACTACAAGCAATAAATATATATATATACATATCATATTCCAATTAACAATTCTGAGCAAAATCAGTCAAAGCAATGTACTTTTACACGCAAAAAAAAAGATTCCCATGAGAATCTTTCAAAAATGAATTTATCTTCATTAAATGATTAAGAAAATGTAGAAATTATTTCTAAAT
>MJUU01020292.1:4016-25250 GCA_002080025.1 Modiolus philippinarum
TAATACCTTATATCAGCACATTGAAGATTAAAGAGGGAATACATAATCATAATTACACAAGTGTTTACCAAACAAAACATTTTTATAAATCATATTTTTATTGATATATAAAAAATATTATCTGAAATATATCTTATTTTTAATATAAGGCACTCAGATAGATATCACAGAATCATTGAACATATAGCTAACTCATCCCTGAACAAAATCAGTTTAAAAAACCTATTGAAGCATACCCACATGTTGCAAAATTACCATCTTTCATGTACTCTCCAACATGTTACACAACTGTCCATGATATTTATAAATCTATGAAATGATCTGTTTCATTGTATATATCAGATAATCTTTATATAAATTTTCATTATTCTGAATAGAAAATTGTCAAATAAATTCTAAAAATACCTGCAACTTGGGCAAGTTCAAGTCTACAGTAGTAGAGAGTTTAATTACATGTATAAAGAATAGAACTTTGCTTTATTTTTTACTTCTATTTCAAATTTATCAATAGTTGAGGAAATCTGCCCTAGATATTTAGCTGTTTTAAAAAATATTGGTTTCAAGCTTTAATATTTTCCCAATATGTCCAATGCAGGTAGCAATCAACCACCAAAGTAGGATACATTTTAAATGGAGATTCAAGAAAGTGTGGCAACACATGAACAAATAGTTACAGAGGAAGTGATATTCAAAAGTTGTTTTCAAATATAAAGGTTCTGTTTTAATCCAAATTATGAATATCTGGTACAATGTTTTGTCAACTTCAATTCACTTTATGTATTTTGTTAAAAGGAACTGATAAATATACTGTATTGAAAGTAATTTTGACAACTCCTAATTTTTTTTAACGAAAAAAAAAATCATAACTGACAATTTCTTCCCATTGGATGTGGTCAATTTTTACTACAAAATAAAGTAATATTTCTTCCAATTGGATGTGGTCCAAAGAGGGGGAACATTACACTCTACTTATACAAACTCTAGAATATGAAAATCTCTTCCACAATATTTCACAGAAACTATATTCCTTTTACAGTGGTGGATTTAGGGGGGCACTGCCCCTATAGGTTGGTAAATATTAAAAATTCCTAGGGTTTTTCAAAAGATTAGGTTCCAAGCCCCTCTTTTAGAAAAATTATGGGTCTAACCCCCCCAGCAGAAAGTCTTGATCTGTTACTGTTTTATTTAAATATATTATCACAATATGATAATTTAGAAATAAGCTATGCAGTAATAAAACAATATATTTAAAAATAAAAACAAATCTTAACACTTAACATTCCTATATTGACAAATTCAATATATTTCACTTTTTAATAAAAACCAACAAGCTAATTAAAATACTTCAGTATGAAGCTCTGGACACTAAATAAAATTGAGCATTATATAAGTCATAACAAGTTTTGGTTCAACTGCTCATTCAACTTGAACACAATTATCTTTATCTATCACCATGATCACAGTGAATTCATACATTTTTTAACTATCCTGTCAAACTAGACATAAGTTGATCCTAAAGGACAACTTTTAAATGTTTTCTATCTTTCTGCAATCATTTAAAAAATTCAGCACAGTATGGAATTGTGCAAGGTCTCACTGTATAATCAAAACATAACTTTATAATTCCATACAGTTTGGGAATTACAAAAAATTCTACTGACCATGAATATTTTGTTTTTACATAACGTACCTATTAGTTAGATTTATACAATCAAATCTGGTGTAGACAGTATTATTATTTCATAAAAGGTCAGTTATTTTTCAGACACTTGAATGGAATTTCATTTGTGAAATCAATTTACTGGAATGTTTAAGAAAACTTTGGATGTTTTTTATTGAAATCTGACTGCAATAGACCTATTTTTTGTGAAAATAATATTATAAATATAATAAAGGGCTAGGCTGAGTGCAGCATAATACGACCGCAGCATGTCAAACACTGAAAAATTTGAACAAGTGTAATTCAAAATGAATGAGGACACAGTAAAGAGCTTGATACAGTGATTAAATGGACACAATAAAAAGTTTGAACCAGTAATTAGCTGCACACAAACCAAGAAAAATAAAAATTAGCTCTTATAATTCCTTATATATATCAGAAATTGGTAAGACATACGTAAACAATATACAGAAAGCTTATATATCAAGAGGAATTCAAAGAAGAAATTCCCATCGAAATCCGATGAAAAATAAAGATTTCACATTTTTCACAAAATTGCAATTTTGGCCCCTTTGACCCTTTATTACTTGGAAACAGTAAGAGCTACCCAAAATCCATCACATACTGCTAAAAGCTTATATCAAGAGGAATCCAAAGAAAAAAAAACATCGAAATCCGATGAAAAATATAAATTTTAGGTAATCTGCAAATTTGCAATTTTGTCACCATTTGGCCCCTCATAGCTCAAAAAAGAAACAAATTGGCAAAAATCTGATGGTGCACCTCTATATTTATTTTCAAAAGGAATCCATTGCAAAAAACTGCATGAAAAACGGACTAAAAATTAATAAAATAAAATTTATGAAAATCGCCTCTGTTGGGCCCAATTTATCTCCTGAACGGTATATTGCACAGAAAATCTGTTGACATATTACTGATAGGAAATTAAATAGGAACATAACGAAAGAAACCCCATCAAAATCTAATGAATTATAAGAAACCCCATCAAAATCTAATGAATTATAATTATTCTACAGACAAATATGTGAGAACACCCAATTTTGACCTTTTGGCCCCTTTTTAGCTCGCCGGGACGAATGTCCGGAGAGCTATTGTCATACCCCCGGTGTCGGCGTCGTGGGCGTTGTCGGCGTCAGCAAAACTTTAACCTGGCTTGTGGAATGGAGACCTGAAGAACTAGGATGTTGATATTTGGTATGTGACTTCCTTGTGATGAGCTTGCTTCTGGTACCATATTTGTAGACATTTTGACCTTGACCTTGCCCTGAGGGCAATTTATGAAAAACTTTAACCTTGCCTCTAGAAGGTAGGCTTTTAGTGGCAGGGTGTTTATATTTGGTATGTAACTTCCTTATGATGTGAGCTTTCTAGGGGTGCCATATTTGTAGACATTTTGACCTTGACCTTGCCCTGAGGGCAATTTTTAAAAAATTTAACCTTGCCTAGAGAAGGTAGGCTTTTAGTGGTAGGGTGTTTATATTTGGTATGTAACTTCCTTATGATGAGAGCTTTCTAGTGGTACCCATATTTGTAGACATTTTGACCTTGACCTTGCCCTGAGGGCAATTTTTGAAAAACTTTAACCTTGCCTCTAGAAGGTAGGATTTTAGAGGTAGGGTGTTTATATTTGGTATGTAACTTCCTTATGATGAGAGCTTTCTAGGGGTACCATATTTGTAGACATTTTGACCTTGACCCTGCCCTGAGGGCAATTTAAAAAAAACTTTAACCTTGCCTATAGAAGGTAGGCTTTTACTGGTAGGGTGTCTATATTTTGAATGTATCATCCTTATGATGAGAGCTTTCTAGTGGTACTATATTTGTAGAGATTTTGACCTTGACCTTGCCCTGAGGACAATCTAAAAAAAAAAAACTTTAACCTTGCCTCTTAGAGGTAGGCTTTAAGTGGTAGAGTGGTCATATTTGGTATGTAACTTCCTTATGATGAGAGCTTTCTTCTGGTACCATACTTGTAGACATTTTGACCTTTACCTTGCCCTTAGGGCAATTTAAAACAAAAACTTATCCTTGCCTTTAAAAGGTATGCCTTTAGTGGTAGGGTGTTTATATTTTGTATTTAACTTCCTTACGACAAGAGCTTTCTTGTGGTACCATATTGGTAGACATTTTGACCTTGACCTTGCCCTGAGGGCAATTTTTTAAAAACTTTAACCTTGCTTCTAGAATTAAGTTTAGTGGTAGGGTGTTCATATTTGGTATGTGACGTTCTTGTGAAAAGAGCTTTCTATTACTTTCTAATTTATTGTGTATTGAGGTTACTGGAATCCCCGGCGAGCTATGTTGTCTGCCGACAACTCTTGTTTAAAAATGGGAGGGACCAAAATGTCCAAAACCAACCCAAGCCTTCCTCTTGTGCCAAGGAACACTGTGGTAAAATTTCATAAGGATTGGTCGACTGGAACTTATTGACCAAAAACAAAAGAGTCTACAGACGGCGACGATGATGGACAACAACGACAACGGCAGCACCATACCATCATACAACCTCAAATTTTTTGCTGTCGTATAAAAAGCATTAAAATTGACCAAGAACTAGTCATACTCATTTGCAGGTTCATGGGTACATGGAGATTAAATACAAACTGTTTTTGCAAGTTCAATATTAAACCAAGAAATCTACAGAATTTATTACAAATTGGATTGAAAGCATTTAATGTTCCCTTTCCAGTATTGCAATTTCTATTTAAGTTTGACATTTATTATGCAGACATGGCAAGATTGTTTTTCGTGAAATTCAAAGGGCTATTCATAAATTCTTTTTACCTCTTTCTATTGACAATGTGCTAGAAATCTTAGTAGAAGATTTGTGAAGAAAGGGGTAAAGGATTGCTTAAGCAGTTTTACAGTCCTATATTTTTTGATTTTTATGTTTTCAATGCTTCACACAAGATCTGCTCATTCAGCTTGATTTTTTTCACTCTCAAAAATAAATTTTTCATCTTAACATACCTGCCAAAGTTTGCATGTTGAAAATCAAATATGTAACTATATAAAAGGAAGAAATATTTTTTCATCACTTCTAACAGGATATCAATATTTATTTTCTATATTTAGTAGAATTACAAAACTTACAAAGGTAATACTGTTTGAACCTCCTATAAAATATCAGTCTTATCTTATCAGTCTTAACTGATTTCACACGATGCCTGTTCATGTAAATCACCTTTCAACTTTTTCAGAACAGTCAATGGCTGATTTTGTAAAAATATCTTTGTATCTATGTCCGTTTTTCTCCTACTGTAAATAATATGGAGCAAATAGTCTGGAGAAATTCTACTTTGAAAACACTGGTCCACTAACGTATCTAATTCTGACACTGAATCATGTCGTTCTGTATTGTGTAATGATGTTATAGACGTAAGAACATAATAATGTGTATCACAGTTTTCAAAGATAGGACCTTCACTATCTGTAAACATGGTACTACTGAAAGACATTGGTGTATCACAGGAATAGTCAAACCTAACAGGTCTGTTGGAAGAGCGAAACGAATGCTTCTCTCTCAATAATTGCACTGGAGAGGTTATACCCGTATAATTTGATGATCTATTTGATCGTTGTAACAAGTTTGTGTGTTGACTTGTTCTCATTGGTGTATTGTCACTGTCGGAAGAGTCTTCTTTTACAACTTGGTCCAATATACTCAATTTTGGATACTCCTCTGGTGTATGATCAAAACTAGTTTCCAGGTCAGGGTCTGAAACTATAAATAAATAATAAGATACTGTGTAAGAGAAGTACACATTGCTCTTTGGTAATAGTTGTGCTATGATCTTTTTGTGCATTATTTTTATATCATTACATCTTATGTCATTTTATTTCCTAATTTGTCTTGTATCTATAATTCTATTTCAATTGATGATAATGCTAGCTACAAAATCATAGGTCATGAGATCTCGATGTAAAAAAAGTCTGAAAATATAATAATAACAACTTCAGAACTGCATTTGTATACTGTTTTTTTAATGTTTTAAAATATTTTGTGATCAGTATCATAAAATAAAATATTAACAGTTGTCCTGTGCTGAAGACCATCTGATATGTTAAACAACATCAATTAATGACTGTAATAACCAAGTTTGATTCCAATTCCCCAATATATTGTTTCTGAGGAGAATTAGATTGACTGAAAAGGTTTCATTGTCTACTGATAGAACTGTGCTGTATACAGGTTAAACGAGATGTGTTTTGTGAAACACTTATGCCCTCGTGTAGTAAATATTTTAAGTAACATCTCCAATCATTTATCTGTCATAGAAATTGAAAAATAGTAAGAAACAGTAAACACAATAAGTCACCAAACTGTGAAGTACAATCATGTTCTCTTACCATTCAAAGGATACAAAAAATGTTTAAAATTTTAAGATTATATGAAGAAAATATGTTGAATAATTTAAAGATCTTTTTTAAAAAACAAATTCTATAGATATAAATAAAACTTTCATCATAAAAGTTTCTATGTATAAAATAAAACAAATTTATCTGGTGAAAATATACTGGATAGTTACATGTCAAGGTCAAAGTCATGATGTCAAATATTCTGGTACAAACTGAAAGGCCTTTCCACAAGGAATAAACATGCAAAATATGAAAGCCATATCACTCACCATTTAAAAGATATACTCAATGTTAAAGTTTTATCCAGTTGTTCATATGCCAAGGTCAAGGTCACAAGGTCAAATATTCTGGCACCAATAATAAAGGGCTACCCCGAGCGCAGCATAATACGACCGCAGCATTTCGACCACTGAAATTTGAGCAAGTGTATTTTAAAGTTAATGTGGCCACAGTAAAGAGCTTGATACAGTAATCAGCTGAACACAAAGTAGGCCTAGGGAACATATTTTGGCCCCTTTGACCAGTAAGAGCTACATAATATCTGTTGATATTCCACCAAAAGCTTACAACAAGAGGAATCCAAAGAAAAAAATCCCATTGAAATCCAATGACAAATAAAAGATTTTCCATTTTTTTAAAAATTGCAATTTTGGAACCTTTGAACCTAACAGCTCAAAAATGGTAAGAGATATGCTAAATCTGTTGATTTAATACTGTAAGCTTACAACAAGAACAATCAAAAGAAAAAAAAAATCCCATCAAAATCCAATAAAAAATAAAAATTTTATGAGATATTCTTATTTGCAATTTTGGCCCCTTTTGGACCCTTATAGCTCTGAAAAGAAACAAATTATTAAAAAAATCTAATTGCTAAACACTTTGTTAATTTTTCATAAGGAACCCATTGCAAAAAATTTCATCTAAATTGGACAAAAAGTAAGAAATTAATATTTTTTAAATTTGCCCCTTTTGGACCCCATTTATCTCATGAATGGTACATCCGACATGAAATCCGTTGACATATACCAGATTGGAAATTTTCTCAGGAGTACACAGAAAGAAACTCCATCAAATTCTGATAAATAATAAAGATTCTACAGCCCAATATATGAAAACACCCAATTTGTCCCTTTTTGGCCCCTTTTTAGAAAACGGGAGGGGCCACAATATTAAAAACACACCCCAGCTTTCCTTATGTGCCAAGGAACATTGTGTTAAAATTAAATAAGGATTGATCAACTAGAACGTAAGTTATTGACAAAAATCAGAAGTGTCTACAGACGACGACAAAGACGACGACGACAACGATGACAACGATGACGACAACAGCACCATACCATTATATGACCTCAAATTTTTTGCGGTCGTATAAAAAGGTCTTGCTACAAGGAATGCACATGCAAAGTATGAAAGCCATATCACTTACCATTCAAAAGATATACCCAATGTTAAAGTTTATTTTTTTTTTTTCAAATAGTCCATCACATACCAAGGTCAAGGTCATGAGGTCAAAGATTTTGGTATCGTTTGAAAGGTCTTGCCACAAGGAATACACATGCTAAATATGAAATCCATATCACTTACCATTCAAAACATATACCCAATATTAAAGTTTTTTGTGGACAAACAGACAAACAAACAAACAAACAAACAGACAGACAGACAGGCCAAAAACTATATGCCCCCCAAATCTTCGATTCTCAGGGGCATAAAAAAACTAGAGAACTGATTAAGTGAACTTGTACAAAAACAGAACTAATGTAAAATGCTCTATAAAGTTACACATGTCTTTATTAAAATCACAGGGGGAATAACAATATAAATTGAAATATTTATTACCTATATCTTGTTCATTACTCTCTGTGTCAAGTATCAATTGACACTCTAAAAATCTTCTTCCTACTAAAACTGCAATGTCTCTAGACATCTCTGTCCACTCTATTGCTAGACCTGAAACCATTTCATTATTGAATAAGTACGGAACAAAACTAATAAGAGATCATATATTGTTACGAACATTTAAGAAATTACCATGCACATACCATACAAAAATAAATATTTCTTCAGGTTAAATGAACCATTAAAATTCAATAATTTCACATTGACAAAAGAACATTTTTTTGTTAATTATGATGTTATAACAGATTACCATATTTGTACATTAAGTGAGCCAACATTTGTACTTCAGGGGCGATTTATTGTACCACTGTATCCTGATGATGGTGGCCCAGCCACTGAAACATGTTGATGTAATAATGTTAGCTGCAATCTGTTGTGTCATAAGAAGTATTATCGCTAATTTGCGCTATTTTCAATTGTTTCCGAGCGACGATAATGCTATTATCACTGCACTGCGCTGATATGAACATATTATCGTCAATCTCTAAGAGACGTTAGCAACAGCGTATTAATATGACGTAGCATGACGTTTCGTGACAAAAATAATTCCAAGAAAGAAAGTGCTATATTCAACTTAAAATAATATGTTCAACTAAAATATATATCATTGGAAAAGGAAACGTATATCCCGTATTTTTCAATAAATGAATTAGCGATAAAAATACTATTAGTAATTTGTTTTGCTCGGATGGATTTCTCAGCTCGCATTGCATCTCGTGCTGTCGCACTCAATGCAATACAAGCAGAGAATTCCATTCTCGCAAAACAAATTACTAATAGTATATATTTATAAATATATTTTATTACACAACCCTGCATACCATCAAGGTATCCATTTTATTACACAACTCTGCATACCATCAAGGTATCCCTTTTATTACACAACCCTGCATACCATCAAGGTAGCCACTTCAGGAGATTCTTACGTAATTTGACTTAACAGACATTGGTTCACTTTATGAATATAAAAATAAATATTGAAGTATATCATGTGTCTAAGACTTTGCATATATCTTTCTCATTTGGTTAAATATTGATATTCTCTACAATATCCTGTAAAATAATTTTGAAATACTTTTTATTGGTAAATTTAATCAAATAACCAATATCTATAGGTCTATATAAGGAAAATGTTTACTTTGTTAAAGTGTGGAAATATATATAGAAATAAAAATTTAACAAATTATTTCAAGATTTCTAAAAAAAAAAAAGATTAGTGATCAGTACTTATACATTGTATTTCATACTTCCAGAGTGCTTACTATGACAAACTTTAAGTAAATATTCAGAATCTAAGATTTTTCTCCCTATAAAAAGGTCCAATTCCTGCTATTTTCTAAAACTAGATTGGTGGTCTTTTGATTCAAACTAAAATACTGAGTTGAGTTTGATAACATTAATCAATCATTATTTTTATTTTTTAGATCCCAAACTCCTTTAAAATACAAAATTAATGTATGATGAATTTATCTTTGCAGTTATTTGTATCAAGCAAATTTGTCTCCCTTGCAAGCATCTTGTTCAAATATGACTGAAGGTATATCAACAGTATCATATAAGTCATTTACCAATCCTTTCAATATTAAAGGATTAAGCATGCTACAGTAATTTTCTGTCAGATTTTTGGCATCTTCTGGTTTAATTCATTTAAAAGCATTTTATTTTTTGCTCATTGGCTCCCTATTTTTTCCATAATTTCATGTTATACATATTTATGTGCATTCTTTAAAAATTTCATTTAATCTTAAATATTGGGTCACACTTATTTATGGTCAAACTTTGCTTTATTCAACCTGTGAAAATTTCACAGGACCTGAGTCAAATTTTTTGAACTTATATCTCTAAAACAAAATCAACCTATCAAAATTTTTCACTTTTACAGTTTTCTAACCAAAATGACATTAATCTGAAATCCAACTTATTTTCAAATTGAATGGCATACCCCTATAAGGAAGAAAAAAAATCAATAATTTTACTATTGTTTATAACAATCATGAAGAGTCTTCAATTGATGACAGACAGTCTCAGAAATTTGATTTGTGACATTCAAATGTAAGTAAGGAATTTTTCACAGTTAACATTACATATACAATCTTATTCAACATTTGGATTTTAAAAATTCATAAAAGATCATACTTTATATCTAACTTTGAGGAGTATTATTATTGTAAATAGTTATTACTTTTACAATGACTATGGATCAACCAAAGTCCTCCTTTAAACTTGAGGTGAACATGCTCAATCCTATCAAAATGGTTGACTAGCATGATGGTAGTGACTTTTTAGCAGAATTGCTGGTGCACAATACACAATTCGCTGTTTCAGAAACTAAATCATTGTGGGTAAAGCGTACACCTAAATGTTTTGAATGGTCTAGAACATAAACTAGCACAACGTCATTGGTTGAAAATCGATTGTCTGTACACCAAAATTTAAAAAAAAATAATCACTGTACCCACAATTCCTCAGATCTGAAACAGGGAAAGACAACAATATTCTCTACACACCTAATTGTCTGACTAGATCCGAGTTCTGTAAGATCCATCGAACCAGCTGTGCTCCACTAAAACATTTCCTATACTTTAACAAATCTTCCCGTAGTTTATGTTGAATCAACTGTAGAGTATAGTCACTGTTGTACATACTAGACGCATCAAACTTGTTACACTATCAAAAAAAAATACATAAAAACATGTAATTATATGTACCTTCACAGAAAGATTAGGTTGCATGGAAGATACTGTGTATGGATGCATAAAAATAAAATTTCATTTTCAAAGAATATTTGGAAACAGTTTAGAAATTTAGGATATAGTACTAAAAGTAAAGAGAAAAGTAGAGTTGTATTAAATATAGATAATGAGAATTGTCATGACTCCTGTGTGGTACCTAATCATTTTAATAATTTTTTCACAACTGTGGCTGCAAATTTAGTGTTGAAAATGCTACCAGCACCAAAATTGTTTGATGTAACTACAAATATTTTAAAAAATTTTTACAAGAATGTTTTATGTAAGAATTTAGTTTTTAAATTACAACCTGCTGGTGAGGACTATGTGGTAAAACAACTTCAACAGCTTAATCCATGTAAAAGTACTGGATTGGACGGTATACCGCCAAGATTTTTAAAAGATGGTTCACATGTAATAGCAAAACCAATTACATACATTGTAAATCTATCTTTGTCTTCAGGTATAGTTCCTGATGAAATGAAGACGGCCAGAGTATATCCTATCTTTAAGAAAAATAGCCGTCTGGATGTCGGAAATTATCGACCAGTCAGTATTTTAGTAGTTGTGTCAAAAATTTAAGAAAGATCTATGTATTCACAGTTTGAAAAATATTTAGTAAACTAGAGGATGACATGCCCCCGTGCAAGATTGAATCAAATTGGGATTTTTTAGTAATATTTGTGTCTGTAAGACTCATATGATGCCCCCACTAAACACATGTTACTCTAGGTTGCACAGATAAACTATGTACCCTCTATTACTAAATCACCAAAAAATTAAAAGTTTAACAATATATACCACATGCACATCTTCAATATAGGTACAAATGAACTGCAAAATAAAAGCTTCCTAGCATCAAAACTGTAGGAGGAGTTGTGCAGACAATCTGTGTACCCTCTATTAATAATTCACCCAATAAATGACTAAGTTCAACAATGTATATTTTTGACAAAAATGCACAAAAATCAAAATCCTTATCACATGCACATCTTCAATTTAGGTACAAATGATATGCAAAATAAAAAACTTCCTAGCATTAAAAATGTAGGAGGAGTTTCGCGGACAAACCATGTGCCCCCCTCGGATGGACAGACGGAAGACAGACGGACAGATAGACAGGGGTAAAACAATATGCCCCCGACTTATCGTTGCGGGGACATAAAATAAGTTACTCTATAGTTTACAATCAGGATTTAGGTCATCTTATTCCACTGACACATGTCTTATTCACTTATTAGATTATATTAAAAGTGAATCAACTAAGGGACTTTGTACAGGAATGATAATGTTAGATTTACAAAAAGTTTTTGATACAGTCGATCATTTTATTTCATGTCAAAAACTTAATGCAATGGCAGTACAATCCACAAGTTGGTTTGAATCATATTTATGTGAAAGACATCAAAAAGACTGTATTAATGGTGTAGAATCAGATTTAAAATATATACAATGTGGTGTCCCACAAGGGAGTATTCTAGGTCCACTATTGTTTCTATGTTATGTAAATGACATGTCTATTAGTATAAAGCAAGATTGTAAAGTGTTATTATATGTGAACAATACTACAATTTTATTTTCCCATAAGAACCTTGAATTCATATCTCAAAAATTAGGCAAGGAACTTGAGTCATGCAGCAAGTGGCTTATTGATAATAAGCTTTCTCTTCACTTGGGAAAAACATAAGCTATTCTTTTTGGCTCAAAACGTAAATTATCTAAAGTAAGTAACTTTACTGTTACTTGTAACAATCATACAGTTGTGTCTCAAAATTGTGTAAAATATTTAGGTCTTAATATTGACCAATCTTTATCTGGAGAAAAAATTATGGATAATATTTTTCAAAAAGTTAACTCAAGATAAAGTTCTTAGACAGACAGGCGAAGTGTTTGTCAGAAAAATTGAGAAACACATTGGTAACAGCATTGATTCAATGTCATTTTGATTATGCCTGTTCTGCATGGTATTCTGGGATTAGTAAAAAATATTAAGATAAATTAATATAAGTGCAGTGATAATAGAATTATCGTGGCTCCGGAACAATTGAAAATCAAGCAAATTAGCGATAAAGTATATTATCTCATACATGCCCAAGCTACAATGTATATGTATCAAAATTTCTCAAAATTAAGACATTGTCATAATTACATCACAAGAAATAGTGAATATAATTTTTGGATCCCACCAATAAAAGGACAACAAAAAGATACCTTTTATTATAATGCTATCAAAGATTGGAATGCACTTCCAAATGATATAAAAAAAAATTAAGAATTTTAATACATTTAAAGATAGTGTAAAAGACTACTTTACACTTTAGTGACTCAACAAAAGATGTTTTCTTATATTACTGATAAACAAATATTTTAAAGTAAAGAATTTCTATAATTTTTATTGTTACTATTTTTTTCAGAAGACTATATGAACGATATGTACTCAATGGGACCCCATTGGAAACAAGTTGTATAGCTTTATGGGTTATCCCAAATAAAATATCAAAATAAAATGCAACATACATAAATATGGGTTAAATTTAAATTCAAAATTATAGAAATTTTTATGCACAATGATGTGCACAACTGTTATGCTATATATCTTGTGTCTTGTTTATTGTAAGTTATTTTATGTTTGTCTTGTATGTGAACATGTTTGATATTTTATTGAATAAATATTATTATTATTATTATTATTATTATTATTATCATTATTATTATTTCTAAGGATATAAATTTGGCTTGTATGTTCCACTTTAATCAATGTTTACTAAACACCAATAAAACAGTAATATAGCATGACAACATGTAAAATACATGCCCCATGAATAGCATTTTTCTTCTGAGAAATTAATATGCATTTATCAATTTTGGTATCAATTAAAAAGTTACATCGAAACAGGTAATAGTTGTGTTTGGATGTAATCACCCAAAAAATAGCAAATCTCCAAAAACTTTTTTACCATATATATTCCTGTACAAAATATTTTACAAGATTCCTGCAGGAGAGTTGCAGGAAAGTTGACAAAATCTTAAAGTAATATTTTTTTCCTGTTACTTTTTTAATGTACACGGAAAATGAAAATTATTACTGTTGTAGAGATTCTAAATTTTCCTGCAAACATAGCCCTGTTACAAGACAGGAATATTCTAGATTCCTCCTTACAGTAACACATACAATGAGATAGGTCTCTGGAGCCAATGCAGGAGATAGCCTTGATTTTCAGGGAGATTAGCCATTTTTTCAGGTGAAATCAGGGAGATTTTTTATTGCCATATTTCCAACATATAATACATATACTGCCATTGATTTAGCTAGGATTTTGAGACCATTACTCACTTTTGCATATCAATTTCGCAGCGCATGATGAAGATTTTATTTTTATGATTTATAATTTTTATGTATTTGGTTTTTTTTTTTTTTTAAATATGCACATCATTGTCCCAGATTATTAAGATAAGATTTTTATTGCTTATTATGGATCCTTTTAAATATTGACTTGCTGATAGATTTGATAGATAATCATTTCTTTATGACTGCACCAGACACTCAATTCCACATGAAGAAAGATTTATTGTAATGCAACATTTATATAACGAAAGTTTTGATTGGTCAGCATTGACCGTCAATTCCACCATCTACACACCTGTGACAAGGTAGGTTCCCTGTTTAGTCTGGTCCCTTGTATACCCTTACAAATACACAAGTTAAAAATAGAACATGAAATCGATTATATGGTTTTTAATTGCATTACAATCGCAATAACAGTACATTATTTGAATACCCGAGGGCGTCAATCTTGATTTGACGGTCAAAATATCCGTTTACAGGCTCCGCTACGCGTCGCCTGTAAACTGCATTTTGACCGTCAAATCTACGATTGACGCCCTCGGGTATTCAAATAATATACTGTTATTGCTTAATTGTAAACAGATTGTAATACAGCATTTTAACTCTCTATATCTTACTTTTACTTTCTATAAATTTGTAATTTTAAAGAAATTATTTTGCAAAATATTAATCAAATGTTATCTATAAACACTTTTTTAACTGAAATAGTGGTTAAATAAAAATTTCTGTTATACTGATAAAACAAATATCAGCAAAGGTTCAAATCTAAAAAATAAATTCATGGAAATGAAAAGACAATTTTTAAGGGGGAAATAACCCAACTGAAAAAAACGTGATCTGTAAAAAAAATCAATGTATTCAAAGGGGAAGTTAGCTATGAAAAATTTCCTGGAAGAAAGATTTTAATGTTCAAAGACTTAATAATTCTAAACAACTGATAGTTAATTGCCATACAGGTAAGCACGTTATCTGTAATTGACCGGTAATTAGGGATATCATGCCCGGGAACACAGGTAAACAAATCACCGACGGCGTTTGTGTACAACTGAGCTAATCCTTTTATTAGCATTTCAGGTGTAATAAAAGTGTCAATTTGGACAATTAGATTACAGTGACAAAGATTATGAGCGGTCATGTGACTATAAGCTAATTATATCACTTGGGAATTTTCCTAAATGGCGATTTCGTACACATTTTTTTGTTTTTGGCTGGAAGCCGATTTTCCGGGAGATTTTCGGGAATTCCGGGAGTTTAAAGAAGCCCTTGAAAATTCGGGAGATTTCCATGCTCCCATCGGGAGATCACATGTATGGTAACAGGAATTTAAACAGGAAGTTGTCTTTGCACACGTGCAGAATTTCAAAAAATGGAGCCAAGAAAATGATTGTGCAAAGCTGGGAGAGGAAAAACAATGTTGTTATGAGACTTGTAGGAACAATTTATGGAAAATGCATTTATACTTTAAAAGGTAATTGATTCTAATCATAATGCTTAAGACTAAATATATTATTTTATCACCAAACACTTTAATTGTTGATGCTGACAATCATTTCTAAAAAAAAGGGGGAGGGGTGGGTGGGTCCTATTATTTAATTCAAATATATATTTAGATTTATTCAAATTAGCAGGAATTTTGTAGCAGGAATATCTGCAGGATCTTTTGCTGTAAAAGAAATCCTGTAAAAAATTCCTTATAAGGAATATTGTCTAGTAGGATTTTTTTTACCGTAATCCTGCAAATATTCCTGCAACAAAATTCCTACTAATTTAAATTTTACTCCAATTTTTCCTGCAGGAGTCCTGTAACAATCTTGTAGGAATATTTATGCCACTACATTCGGAGGTAAGGGCAATTTCTTGTAGGAATGTTTGAAAAAGTCCGTTATCTTTACGTAAGGATTATGGCAAGAGAATTTCGTACGGTTTGCTCTGGACCTATAGGTTTTGGTAATTTGAATCTTAAATTAATCAGTGGGATAGCAATCAGTTTCTTTTAAATGATGTTATTTCTGTCGTAACCCATTCAAAACATAGCTGTTGCCAAATGGAACTCAGTTATACCCCCTGATTCAATATGGTAAAAGCATATTGAAGTGTGTGTTGAAACAATACAGATGTGGACACAGTACAAGTGTGGACACAATACAAGAACTGACACAATTGCAAAGAAAAATGAGATGAAATTAATGTGTGAAGGATGTACAGAAAGACAGGAAATGCAGTAAACTGGGTAAACAGGAAGTAGTATATCAATATGGAGGAAAAGAGAAGACACAGTTACTGAAGCTCCATGTCAAATATCAAGTGGCTGTGATGTGCAGTATGATGAAATTTCAGATTTTGAAAAAAGGTTAATAAATGGCTACGCCGAGCACAGCATGATACGATCGCAGCATGTCGACCACTGAAATTTGAACAAGTGTATTTTAAAGTGAATGTGGACACATAATGGAGCTTGACAGTAATTTGATGGACACAGTAAGAAAAATTACAATTCTGGCCCCTTTGACCCCTTATAGCTCGGAAATGGTAATAGCTATGCTAATTCTGTTGACATACTACCAAAAGCTTACAACAAGACAAATCCATAGAATAAATCCTATCAAAATCTGATGAAAAATAAAGATTTCACANAGACCCAGCAAAAGAACAATACTTCAGCTCCATGCAAAATATCAAAAGGCTGTGATGTGTGGTTGCTGAGAAAAGTGTGATGAAAAATTCCCACATGGAAATGAAAGCAAATATAGAACAAAATCGGTAGACAGGAAGTTGAAAGAAATATGGCTAGGAATGGGGAAGCGCAGTATAGGACCCTATACTGAAGCACCATATCAAATAATAAGTGGTTGTGATATGCAGATGCAGAGGAAAAATTGACAAAAATAAAATGTGATAGAGGGAGGGGTGGATGGACAGAGGTATAACAGTATACATCTCCTTGGGAGCAGGGTATAATAATTTGATATGTTCATGTTATTGGGCTATTGACAGCTATGTATCATAAAAAATATGTTCCTGTGAGCCAGAATATGAAGTGCAGGGGCAAGTGAGGGTTAGCCAAGCTTCATATTCTGGTGAGGGAGATGATATCTTGCAATACTTCATCTGTCAAAACCCTGATCACTTGTTTATCATCCTTTATTTTGTATTCTATACATGAATATGTAGGTCTGAAATTCTCTCAAAGTTGCGAGGGATCCATATCATTCTCGCCTTGTCAGAAATTCATAAAACATTGGTTATAGTTTTTATCATTTCATTAGCAAAGGTTTTGTCAAGGGATGAATATTTTGATCGAACTACTCAAAATAATGGTAATTTTGAATGTTGCAGGAAACTTTATTTGTTACCATATTTTATCGTTCATTGGAGCCTTTAAAAAGACATATTAAGATAACATTGAAGCTCTGCTGGATATATCAGCAACCAAGCTTCTGTAGATGTAATAGATGTTTATTTTTATCTGTTTGATTTCAAGTGAAAAAAAGTTTTGTATTTGAAATGTTGGGAGAATCGCTTGATATATCCAGGTCAACCAAATACGGCTTTTGCGGAATTGCTATGCAGGCTGATATAACCAAATGGGATGATAATGTTTAAACTATCATGCACCTTCTGATACAATGTTTGGACAAATCCTTTGACACTGGTAGTTAGTGGAACGATCAACCTCTTATAAATGTTTATACTTACATAATCTTTGACATGTTTATACAGTATTATCAGTTGCTTTGTGGGTGTGGCACAGAGTTGTAATTTAAACATCACATCTTCCTACAATATCATAAAGACAGTGTGATTACATTTTACGAAACATTTGTTTATCAACAATTTCAAAATTAGCCTCATTATGAAACGTGATCACAGGGACCTTATTTGTTTAGATGCTGACCTGTCTTTATAAATGATGCATATGCAAGTTTAGATCATCCTACTTTTTACAATGACTGAGATCAAAACTTGGATGTTTACTTAAATGTAAGTACATGTAAATGAAGAAGAATATGCAGGTCAAATTCGCACAATTTTGCCTGGATGCTAACATAACACTGGAGATGCACATATTTTCAAAGTGAGAGGATAATACCATGTGCAGTAAATGAGATCTGAACTCTGATGTTAACTCAAATAAAAGGTGATAAACCAAATAAAGTAGGTCAAATGACAAAATTTTGCAAAATGTTGACCTTCCAAATGAGATTTTCACATACAAATAGACCCAAACAATCTAAAGTATATGATCTCTGACAACAAATAAAAGTCAATAAAGCGGAATAAACAAGTCTAAGAGACCTTAGTTTCTCGCAGGCTGTCAAGTCCAACTAAGATGCACTAGTGTGCAATGTTTGATGACCCTACCTTCCATAGATAAAAAGATATACACCAATTATGGACATAAAAGCAGGTTGGAGGGGTACTGCAATATTCCCCTAAACTTCAGGGAGGCAAACTAAAACCTAAATTTATTCAGTACTTACAGCTTGAGGGAGTAGTAAAGATATCCTGATGGCTCTCCTCTGTTCTGTCATAAACTTCAACAAATGCTAAAAATAAAGCAAGACCATTAGTAAATTCTGTAATAACTTAAACAGGTTCTAAAAATGTAAGTAATGGACATCCAATTGTTGGTTAGTCATGCAGCATTTATAAAGATGATTACCCATGAAATATTCGAATGATATAATGTATACCGGTAGTTGTAGAAAAATTGACTTAAATGCTAAATTTTACTATAGCAACTAAAGCATGCAGAAAATAAAAGACTTAGTCAACTAATTGTAGGAGAATTGGGATGTATTCCTTATGATGAATGCTTAAGGGAGTCCGAGTGTAAGAAATTTTCTAACTAGAGTTAAAAAGCTGACCTTTTGTTTTGAAGAGAAGCATGAAGAAAAAATTTTGAAAATCCAAGTAAAATTTTAGAAATTCAAAAGACTTCAAAATCTTGGCGAGAAACAGTTCTCTCAAGTGTTTTCCCTCAATATCCATTAGCTTCTTATATGCCTAAAAATATATGAAAATAAATATAATTGGAAGTTGATAAAGCTTTATACATTGTCTATATTATGCATTTTAAACTGGTCTCTGACCAAGAAAATATGATACATGCGCAAAAAAATTAACCGTGTTTAAATGGATAAAACCCAAGAATATCAAATGCTTCTGAAATCTAACGTTCATACTCCCTTAAGTGAAATATCATGATGCTACCATGTACAGTTGTTGGGAAATAAGACTTAAAAATGAAAGTTAATCAAAGTCACTTAAGTGTAAAATACAGGTCATGGAGACCAAAATTGTTGATGTATTGGGTAGTATACTCCTTCAGGTAAATTATTACGTGAAATATCACTTTGCTACGATGTATAGTTGTTAAGAAATGGACATAAACACAAAATTCAACAAATTAATTCATGCATAAAATGTAGGTCATAGACAATCAATTGATGGAGTATTGGGACATACTTGTCAAGATGAATGATATAGTGTAAAAATCATAATGCTACAATGTCTAGTTGTTGGGAAATATACTTAAATGCAAAACTTAACCAAAGTCATTCAAGTGTAAAATGCATATAATCAACACACAATTGCTTGTAAATTTGGAAATTCTCCTTAGGATTATTGTTACAGGAAAATATGATAATGCTGCAATACATATAGTAGCTGATAGATTGACTATAACCCCAAATTTAACAAAGTTTGTGAAATGTAAAATGTAGTTTATGGACACCCAATTGATGATGAATTTTTGTAGTACTCTGAAAGATGAATTATCATACTGCTACAATGTATAGATGTTGAGACTTACACTTCCAGAGGGAATGACAGGCAGACAGACAAGGGTAAATATGGCCCTTCAACTATTGTGGCCTGGCATAAAAATATTAACAATAAGATAAATAAAAGGCTCTACTACACATTAAAGAAGTATATGCTAGCACTTGGAAGGCATCTAATATCTATACTACATAAAAACTAAGTAAAATTTGTAATTATACAATATGCAGTTTAGCATTATATATCCTTACTGTGAATGCCTGTATCAACAGCTGAGCATACTCTATACTACCACTGCCTCCTCGTAGAACTTCAAACACCAGGACTTCAAAGTTCTAAAAATAAAAGATATTTCAGGTTTATACTTTTGTCAAAGCAGTAACTTAAAGGCATTTCCGTCAATAACGCCAGTACTAAAATCAACCCCCCCCCCCTTTACAAAAGCACATGGCAGGACAAATGGGTTCATACTTTCAAATTACACTTTTCACAACTAAACCTCACAGTCAAGTTTGGTATCTGTCTGATCAAAGACACAGGAGAAATAGTAACAAGAGTTCTCAAAAGACAACATAGCTCGCCGGGGATTAGAGTGACCTCAATGTACAATAAATTTGAAAATTATACATTATACATTCTCATAATTTGCTGTTCAAAAATTTTAAATGTAACATTAGGAAGTCACATGCCAAAAAGGAACTCCTTACCACTAAAAGGATAATTTCTGGAAGCCGGGATCAAGTTTTTTTTCTAAAAATTGACCTCAGGGCAATGTCAAGGTCAAAATGTCTACAACTATGGTATTTCCAGAAAGCTCTCATTATAGGGAAGTCACATAACAATATAAACACCCTATCACTAAACAACTAATTTCTAGAAGAAAAGTTAGAGTTTAATCAAAGTCCCAAAGGGACTGGTGGATTAGTGTCTATGATGGCAATGATCAGTATCTAATCTATTGATATTTTATGTACACTGTCCAATAGTGTCCATGTATGATATGAATAATTGCCTGTCTATGTTGTGCATTTTTTACTATGGGTCTAATTATAATGATGATATCAAAACCAAGAAAGGTACAAAAACCATGTTTTGCTCATCAAGAAAATTAACATACCTTTCTGACAGTCAGCAAGTATTTACTGGTGGCCATCTTCATTTGATCACACCAGCCAATCAATGGCAATCAAACCATTAGAGACAATATTCAAAGAATTTAGATTTTTTACCAGAAACCTATTATATATTATGGGTTCCCTGATGTACACTCAACATAGACTAAACATTGACAGCACCATCTTGATCAAGTACAGTTTGAAATTTAATTCTAAAGAAGAGACCTGAATGAAAGGTTTGTGAATGCTGACAAGACGCAAAAGCTGACAAGACATGAGCAGCAATACCCTGCTCTTTATGGAGATAATAATTCGTCCAAG
>MJUU01020292.1:26405-49820 GCA_002080025.1 Modiolus philippinarum
CTTTAACTAGGATAAAGTATTTTCTTTATTATCTTACTGAAAGCATTTATTAATATGTTACAAATTCAATAAATTCACATTTGTTTTCTTGAATCCATTACATTTGACCCCATCTTTAATGGCGGACTGTGCACACCACACCACCTCTGAAGTCAGTACAGACGGAACAGATCCAGAACACTGTTCACATTCACTCGATTGTTGTACGGAACTGTGCAGGACGTCCAGGACAATTAATCGAGCGCCTCCAAAATTTTATGAATGGGAAATTCATTCAGTGATTTATTAACGAATCCAGGCACTATTTAAGTGTTGAAAAGTTCGGGCAATCAAATTAATGTTCAATGAAAATAGACTATTGAGTGTCAGAGTTTTTTTATGAGATCAGAAAGATGTGTACGAGGTTTCCTGAAAAGGATTCTTTTAGCATTGGTATGATCACTAATGTTTGATTGCGTGAGGTTGGTCACCTGGGTCGTAACATAGGATAGAATTCTATCCTTTGGATAGACACTAATCCAAAAAATTGCCCTCAGGGCAAGGTCAAGGTCAAAATGTCTAAAAATATAGTTTCACCCAAAAACTATCATCATAACAAAGTCACACACAAATTATGAACACCCTATCACTAAAAGCCTACCTTCTAGAAGCAAATTAAGTTAAACTTTTTTACAAAAATTCCTCACGATGTGGTATCAAAAGAATGCTCTCATTATAAGGAAGTTTCATACCAATTATGAATACCCTACCACTCAAAGCATACCTTCTAGAGGAAAGGTTAAAGTTTTTAAAAAAAGCCCTTAGGGCAAGGTCAAGGTCAAAATGTCTACAAATATGTCTCCATCAGAAAGCTCTCATCACAATAAAGTCTCATACCAACCCAACACCCAACCACTAAACAATGTAATTCTAGAAACAAGGTTTAAGTTTTTATAAAATTGCCCTCAGAGAAAGGTCATGGTCAAAATGTCTACAAATGTGGTACCACTAAAAGGCTCTCATCATAAGACATATACATACCAATTATGTACAACCTACCACTAAAATCCATACCTGTTAACCCTCCCCCTTTAAGGGGGAGACTCCCTCAAAGAAGCATGATCTCCCCCTTTGAATGGGTCTCTCTCGAGGGAGATCAAAATCTCCCCCTTACTGCTTTTTCTCCCTCTAAACCTCCCTCATAGACAAAAAAGGGTTATTTTCTAACAGTATTCCCAAATTTGTTTTGCTTTCTAGGCAAAATTATGAAATATGATGCATAATTTAAAAATCATGGTAGAATTTTGATTTTAGAAATTGATCAAACAGCTTATATAAATGATTTCTTCAATCCCATATTCTATTATCTTCATATATAAATGCAAGTTTTTGTTGAATAAAGGTCGTTACGTTAAATCTCCCCCTTAGATGGGCTGTTATGAGGGAGATCTCCCTCATAGCAGCTACCAAAGGTTAACAGGTATGCTAAAATCTACCCATTTGAGGCAAGGCAAAAGATTTTTTTTTAATTGCCCCATTGCCCCAAGGGCAAGGTCATGGTCAAAATGTCTACAAATATGGTACCACAAGGAATCTCTCATCAAAAGGAAGTCACATACCAATTATCAACAAGCTAGCTCTTAAGGTTCCATTCCTCAAGCAAGGTTAAAGTTTTTCGCTGACGAAAATGATCCTAGCTCTGTGAAAAACAAACATTCAGAACTAGACATTGTGTTTAAATAGTTTTGATTTAGATTATCATAGTGGTAAAAGGTAGCAATAAACATGATATGCTAATGACCAAACTTATTTAGAAGATTGAACAAAATTTTGTGATTGGCCATACATTATTCAATTAAAGTTTGGTTCAATTTGCTTTCAGTGGTTTTGGAATTGATGCAAGATGCAAAAACCCAAATGAATGGATAGAGGACTGATGGACACAGAGTGACAGCAAAGACTGACAATGACTGTTTGGGTCAGGTGAGATAAAATGGCTTTAATCAAAAGTATTTGATACATACTGTGGCTTGTTATATTTAAAAGAACATGTTTTAACTAAGGAGTATCTCCCTCATGCATAGCTCTGTCCTTAGTTGATTTCCGCTTTTCTATTAAGATACTTTTGATTATTCTTCTCTATCAGCTATTCGATATATTTTGGTTTATTGACTTCCAAATGTTTTGATTTGATCTACACTAGAGAGACATAAGTTGTCGAAATGCACTTAGTCACAGAAACTAAATCAACAGTAGCTGTGGTATTTTGTATGTATTAAAGTAACGTTATTTTCATTCATTGGCATACATTTCCTGTTTCTTAATTTTTTTTAAAAGTTCATTGATATCCTTTTTTAATGAAGCTTAAAATGCATAGATGAATGTCTTAATTAATTTGCTTATTTTGTTCATAAATTACATGTACCGTATGTCTTCTAAATTTCTTATATAATTTTATTCAAAAACAAACATCAAGTTGAGTATCTTAAAACTGCTGCAAGAAGGAAACAATAACACCATCTGAAAAAATTTCCCTGAAATCAAGACAAAGGTACCATTTTCTCCATATATATATTCAGTATACAACAACACCTTACCTGAACCATAAAAATCCAGAGATATTCCATGACTCGTTTATAACATGTAACATATAACCAGTCCCGTAAGGAATGTAAGTAAGACTGTAAAAACTGTGTTAGTGGAAAAAGGCAGACATTCATTGGAACGGATGGTCGTTTGAGAGATATCAATACTTTTACTGCATCGTGAATGAATAAATTTATCTACAAAATATAAAAAAATACACATAAACAATAGAGAAAAAAATGGCTTTAATCAAAAGAGTTAGTTACATACCTTATATTATTATATTAAAAGGATAATCATGTAAATGATATATATATAAAATATTTCAATCCCAGTCCTTTGTTTACATGGTTCTACTGTCAAAAGGTTTAAACATTTAAGGTAGTTCGAGCCTAATAAAAATTTCAGACAGAATTTTTTTATTTTAAGATATTTTGTAGGTCTTAGTCCATTGTTTCAAAAAAATAAAATAAAAATAAAGGGTTACGCCGAGCGCAGCATGATACGACCGCAGCATGATACGACCGCAGCATGTCGTCCACTGAAATTTGAAAAAGTGTAATTTAAAGTGAGTATGGACAAACGAAGAGCTTGACACAATATTTAGATGGACGTAATAAGGAGATTGACCAAGTCATCAGCTGGACACAAATAAGGGAAAATAAAAATTAGCCCTTATGACTCCTTATGATTCCTCTTTGACCCTTTATAGCTTAGAAACGGTAAGAGCTACGTCCAATCCATTGACAAACTGCTGAAAGCTTACTTCAAGAGGAATCCAAAGAAAACAAGAGGAAAGCTGTCAATGTGACAGCAAACCGGGTTTTCTTTTACATGGACAGTATATCTTACACATGGGTTGACCCTGAATATTTGAAATGTACTTATAATTTTTATTGACTTTCAATGTTAAACCTTCCATCAAAGTAACCTATTTCTGAAAGTTCAGCAACTTGGATTTTAATCAAAAAGGAAAATAAAAGTACTGTGCACACCTCTGATACAAGTACAAATGATCTGCATTATAAAAACTTCCTGTTTATTAAACTGTAGGAGATTTGTTCTGAACAAATGGGACCCCCTTTTAGTAAATATTTGACCTAAAAATGGCCAAGTACAACAACTGGTGATTTTGGCATTATTTATCAAAAATCAAAATGAAAGTACAATGCAACCCTTTGATATATATACAACTGATATGCATAATAAAAACTTTCTTTCTTGAAAATTGTAGAAGATTTGCTCTGGACAAATGGGGTATCCTGTTGACAAACATTTGATGTAAAATAACTAACCAGTTGATGTAAAATAACTAAGTTCAACAACTGTTTTTCGGGGCATATATTATCAAAAATCAAAACCAAAGTACCATGCACACCTTTGATATATTTACAATTTCTCTGCAAAAACAAAAACTTCCTATATCAAATACTGTAGGAGATTTGCTCCGGACAAAGGGGCTATCCCATTGTTAAAAATTTGACGTAAAAATGTTCAACAACTGATATTTTTGACATAAATTATCAAAAATCAAAATCAAAGTACCATGCACATCTTTGATATATGTACAATTGATCTGCAATATGAAAACTTCCTAACTCAAATACTGTAGGAGATTTGCTCCGGACAAAGGGGATAGCCTACTGTTAAAAATTTGACGTAAAAATGACAAAGTTCAACAACTGATATTTTTTACATAAATTATCCAAAATCAAAATCAAAGTATCATGCACACCTTTGATATATGTACAATTGATTTGCAAAACAAAAACTTCCTATCTCTATTACTGTAGGATATTTGCCCCGGACAAAGGGGGTACCCTATTGTTAAAAATTTGACGTAAAAATGATTAAGTTTAACAACTGATATTTTTGACATAAATTATCAAAAATCAAAATCAAATTACCACGCACAGCTTTTATATATATATACAATTGATCTGCAAAATGAAAACTTCCTAACTCAAATACTGTAGGAGATTTGCTCCAGACAAAGGGGGTACCCATTTGGCAGCCGCCCGCCCGCCCGCCTGCCTGCCTGCCACCGCCCGCCATTTTCACCATTTTAATAACCGGATTTTTCCGATGGAAAACCCGGTTAAAAATCCCATCAAAATGCGATGAAAAATAAAAATATTAGGTAATCTGCAAATTTGCAGTTTTGGCCCCTGTGAACCCTTATAGCATGGAAACGGTAAGAGCTACACCAAATCCGTTGGCACACCACTGAAAGCTTGTATCAAGAGGAATCCAAAGAAAAAAATCCCATCGAAATCTGATGAAAAATAAAAATTTTAGGTTATATGTAAATTAACAATTTTGGCCCCCTTCGGCCCCTCATAGCTCGGAAACGGTAGGAGCTACGCGAAATCCGTTGCAAACAACTGAAAGCTTACATCAAGAGGAATTGAAAGAAAAAAATCCCATCGAAATCCGATGAAAAATAAAAATTTTAGGTTCTCTGTCAATTTATGATTTTGGCCCCCTTTGGCCCCTCATAGCTGGGTAAGGAAACAAGTTACCAAACATCTAATAGCAAAGCGCTATGATAATTTTTCATAAGGAATCCTTTGGAAAAAATTGCATCAAAATCAGACTAAAAATAAATAAACTGCTGCACCAAGAGCGCATGATACTCCTGTCCACTGTCAACTCGAACTTTATGGCATTGTTGGACCACAACAAAATTTTGATTGAAAAAATATCAAACAGAATATGTGCCTTACCAAGATGTAACCATTAACAAATATCAAATTAATATGTAAAATGAATTTTCAAAAAAATATTAAGTCCAAGGGCCATAGCTGTCCACAAAAATCATTAAACAGGAACCAAATTTAAACTTAATCCACAATTTATAAACATACAATTATAAACTTAATATATCAAATCAACATATTCACACATTGTAAAGAAAAGGCAGAGAAACTGATGTTTTTCAAAAATTTACAAAGTCCAAGGGTCATAACTCTGTACAAAATCAACCAATCGGAATCAAATTCGAAATTGATCTGTATCTCACCAAGCGGTTACAAAAAAAAACTCCGGAAATCTATATTTTTAAAAATTTCACTAAGTCCAAGGGCCATAACTCTGTACAAATTCAACCCACCGGAACCAAATTCGAACTTGATCTGTATCTCACCTAGATATAGTCATATACCAAATATGAAATCATTACGTCAAGCGGTTACAGAAAAATCTCCGGAAACCAAAAAGTTAACGGACGGATGGACAGAATCAGGTGTGGCCATAAACCCAAAATTAAAACTGCCATTATGCCAAGAAACATCATAATGAAATTTGAAGATGATCTGTCCACTACAAACAAAGTTATGCTGGCCACAGACGCCGACGCCGACGACTGCCCCATACCATAATACGACCACAAAATTTTTGCGGTCGTATAAAAATATGTCACCAATCATCTTTTCCTGTTATCAGGTTTTAAAAATCAGGCCAAATTCAGTATTTTTCAGCGATATTTACAAAGAATATATAGAGAACTGTGAGAACATGCTTATTGTTTAGCTTTCATATGAAATAAATATCAGATAGATTTTTTTTATTTTTTTATATTTCAGAGGCATACATTTTAGCTATATGCTGAGCTGAAAATATATATATGTCACCGTTTGATTCAGAGATATTTTACATCATTTACGAAAAAGACAATATTTACGGGAAAAGGGAGCTAATTCGCGGGAAAGTGTATGTCAGTCTATTATGACGTCCCAATGTAAAGGCCAAATAAGGAATATTCCGGCTTAAAAATCAAGTCAATCCCACATCCGACTTGTGTTTGGCAAATGCGCCAATCAAATGTGCCATGTATTAGTGTCGATCTACCTTAAGGTAGTTCAAGTAACTAATCAAAGCTCCGATGGAGCTAAAACTCGATAGCCCTGAAAATCTACATGTGGCAAAACTTGGTAGTCATCCAAAGAACTGCTGCATAGAAAATAACAAATTAATATGCTTTATTGGCCTTAGAGAACTGATTTGATCAAGGGGAATAGAAAGTACAATTTATCAAAAATTAATAAAAAAAATCACAGGCAATATTCAGTAATCATGTGAATATGATCGAAATGGGTGATTTTCGTATGGACACTGCTAAATAGCAAATCGAGGTAAACAAATACATTCGCCGATTTGACAACTGCTTGGATAAACACGAACAGAAGGTACAGTTTATATATTAAGTTATTCCGTAACACGTGAAAATAATCGAATTGTGTGATTTCCTATGCATGTCGATTCCATTGCTATAAATACACAGGAAAACAAAATGTTATTTTCATCTGTGACAAGTATTACTGGATTTATTCCAAGAGACAGGGACGTAAATACTTTGAATATTTATGTACTGTATGTTAACATCAATTTTATATAGCAACACAGTCAATATTCGACTTACAAAAAAATATTTTGAAAGAAATTTATGCACTATATTTGATCGGAAGAATTTAGCTCTTCAAATACGTTATAAGGCCTGTGGTCTCACGTGACATCTCTCGGATGATTTTAACAACTCTCAGCAGACGGTTTTCTAGTAAAAAACAAAACAATAAACTCTGCTATGATTTAAAGTTTACAGAGGGAACTTTAAAAATTTTAGTAAAAAATCATAGTTCACCGAACTTGTTTTCTGGGAGAAGCCTCCGAAAATAGCAAGACTTTAGCCTTTTTAATGTAGTCTATATAGGAAGAAAATAGAACATTATAATTTTCTATATGAATTAAACCATAGATTTTGCGAAAATGTCGTAAAATGTGTTAAATGTGTTTTAAAAAAAATCATGAAAATGCCATTTTCCTTTTTATTTCTATATAATTATCTCCCCTTAAAAATCATTTTGCACACTCTTAGCATAAATGATGACTATTTCATTTTCTTTTTTATATATCTTTTATATTATCAATAAAATATTCAAATAAATTTAATGGTAAATTCCAATCTTCATCAGATGCAAAAGATCGATTGGCAGTTTTCGACATCTGAACAATTTTAAATTTCAAGCTTCAGCGAAAGCGTTAAGTTTAACCTTTGAGAACTTAAAACTATCATATCAATGAGTTTTAAATGATAGTTTTAATTTCTCTTATTTTGAAACTAATATTCTTTTTAATGTTTTCGAGTTTCTATCCTATCATTGGCTTTGACATACAATAACTGAAATTGACTGTTATGAAAAAACACAAGTGGGTGATTTAAAACGAAAAAACAATGCATGTTTTAGGTAAATAGTTGCTATAGTGATTTAAACCCAAAAATTTTTTATTCAAGTATATTTGTGAATTGAATATATGTTTGTAACCTGATCAAAATCTAATGAAATCATATCACATGTGAGTTATTGGTTATGTCACAGTGCAATTAATCAAGATTGCCCTAAATGGCTTACTTTATACAGCTGGTCATGATAAAGTCTGTATCAAAAGCAAAATGTATTAAATTCTATGTCATAAATATCCTATAAGCTTATTATTCTGCAATGTGCATAAATATGATCTACATCTAACACTGACATACCCTATAAGCCATTATCCTACACTGTACTCTAATTACAGCTGATATATGACCTACATCTAACACTGACATACCCTATAAGCCATTATCCTACACTGTACTCTAATTACAGCTGATATATGACCTACATCCAACACTGACATACATACCCTATAAGCCATTTTCCTACACTGTACTCTGATTACAGCTGATATATGACCTTTATCTAACACTGACATACATACCCTATAAGCCATTATCCTACACTGTACTCTAATTACAGCTGATATATGACCTATATCTAACACTGACAGCCATTATCCTACACTGTACTCTAATTACAGCTGATATATGACCTACATCTAACACTGACATACATACCCTATAAGTCATTATCCTACACTGTACTCTAATTACAGCTGATATATGACCTACATCTAACACTGACATACATACCCTATAAGTCANGTTACTAAATATAGACCAAAATAATCTTTCATATCAGTAACTAACATAGAAGTATTTTATAATCAGATGAAATGAAATTTTACTTAAATAAAGTAAAATCTTTTTCTTTTGTGTGAAATTTATAGGATTTAAAGATCAAACTCAATTTTATATCCTTTAAGGTTTATACAACTGAATATGCATTTGTGAAATATAGGCTTTCTTTATTTTAAGTCTTTTTAGTTCTTTCTTGTAAATTAATAATATATCAATTACAACATGTGTTAGAGGTCGATATTATGTTATATCGACCCAGAAAAGCATATCGACCTTGGATTTCATCCTCGGTCGATATGCATTTCTCAGGTCGATATAACATCATATCGACCTCGTACACATGCTATAATTGTATATTATCCTACACTGTACTCTTATTACAGCTGATATATGACCTGTATCTAACACTGACATACATACCCTATAAGCCATTATCCTACACTGTACTCTAATTACAGCTGATATATGACCTACATCTAACACTGACATACATACCCTATAAGCCATTATCCTACACTATACTCTAATTACAGCTGATATATGACCTACATCTAACACTGACATACATACCCTATAAGTCATTATCCTACACTGTACTCTAATTACAGCTGATATATGACCTGTATCTAATACTGGCATACATACCCTATAAGCCATTATGCTATACTGTACTCTAATTACAGCTGTTATATGCCCTACATCTAACACTGACATACATACCCTATAAGCCATTATCCTACACTGTACTCTAATTACAGCTGATATATGACCTACATCTAACACTGACATACATACCCTATAAGTCATTATCCTACACTGTACTCTAATTACAGCTGATATATGCCCTACATCTAACACTGACATACATACCCTATAAGCCATTATCCTACACTGTACTCTGATTACAGCTGATATATGACCTACATCTACATATGACTGTATTACTGTAGGCATTTGTGGGCGATCTTCAACTGTAAAAAATATGAAATGGTGTTCCATATTTAAAAACTAATACATACAGTATCTAAACTTTTCCTAATACATAAAAGATATATCAAATGAAAAGTTTTGTGTTTCATGAATCAAGGGCCACATGAAAAAAAATATGTTTTTTTTTACATATAAGAATTAACAGAAGTTCTTTAGT
This sequence comes from Modiolus philippinarum, assembly GCA_002080025.1. Classification (NCBI taxonomy): domain Eukaryota; kingdom Metazoa; phylum Mollusca; class Bivalvia; order Mytilida; family Modiolidae; genus Modiolus; species Modiolus philippinarum. The sequence goes on from MJUU01020292.1 coordinate 36,134, forward strand.
ACCCAATGTCAAAATGTCTTCACACTGGCACTTTCAAACTAGTGGATACTTAATATTTTTCAATATCCACAAAATAATATTTTTTTTGTATTCAAATTTTCATCAACAAGGGTCAAAATAATGCTTTTGTACAGCTCTTAACAAATTGATTATAGTCTAACTAAAATAGTATAATACATGTATCTATTCTAAAATTTCTGACTACAAATTTGGTGGTAAACTTGGCTTTCAAGCCTCTCAAATATCTTATTGATGAAACTTAACAAAACTAGAGTTACATTTTACTTTGGCCCAGTGGGCCACGGAACCCCCCCCCCCCATCCCCACCTCTTCCTGCATTTTCTTTAACATAAGTCTCATGAAGTTCTGATTAGTGGTCAAGGAGGAGTAGTGGATACCAGGTATTCACCATATGGTTTGCATTGAGGTAAAAGAGCAAAGTCCAAAACATGTCAAGAATCTGGAAATTGGGAATTATTGGAAAACAAAAAGCATAGTGCACATCTACATTATGTAATTAAGCTCCTGCATAAGTTTCATAAAATTAAAATCTGTGGATTAAGAGGACTAGTGGATACCATGGGGTCACCATATGGTTTGCATTGAGCTAAAATGACAAAGTCCAAAACATGTCAATATCTGGAAAAAGGGATTTATTGGAAAACAAAAACCTTAGTGCACATCTACAACATGTAATTAAGCTCCTGCATAAGTTTCATGAAATTCTGGTCAGTGGTTTAGGAGAAGTAGTGGATACCATGTGGTCACTATATGATATGCTTTGAGGTAAAATGACAAAGTCCAAAACATGTCAAAATCTGGATAAAGGGAATTATTGGAAAACAAAAAGCATAGTGCACATCTACAATATGTAAGCTCCTGTATAAGTTTCATGAAATTCTGGTCAGTGGTTTAGGAGGAGTAGTGGATACCATGTGGTCACCATATGGTTTGCATTGAGTTAAAATGACAAATTCCAAAACATGTCATGAAATTCAAATCAGTGGTTTAGGAGGAGTTATGGATACCAGCTGTGGGGTACAAAAAGACAGACGGACGGACACCATGAACACTATATACCTTCCGCAAAGCAGGGGGTATAATTATTGGAAAACAAAAAGCGTAGTGCACATCAACAATATGTAATTAAGCTCCTGCATAAGTTTCATGAAATTCAAATCAGTGGTTTAAGAGGAATGGTGGATACCAGGTATTCACCATATTGAGCTGAACTGACAAAGTCCAAAAAACATTTCAAAAAACTTGAAAAAAGAATAATTGGAAAACAAAAAGCGTAGTGCACAACCACAGTATGTAATTAAGCTCCTGCAAAAGTTTCATGAAATTCCAATCAGTGGTTTAAGAGGAATGGTGAATACCAGGTGGTCACAAAATGGTTTGAATTGAGCAAAAATGACAAAGTCCAAAACATGTAAAAAAAATCTGGAAAATAAAGAATTAATAAAAACAAAAAACGTAGTGCACATCTAAAATATGTAATTAAGCTCCTGCATAAGTTTCATGTAATTCCAAACAGTGATTGAGAGGAATAGTGGATACCAGGTCGTCACCATATGGTTTGCGACAAAGTCCAAAACATGTAAAAAATCTGGAAAAAAGGGAATTATTGGAAAACAAAAAGCATAGTGCACGTCTTCAATATGTGTTTCAGCTCCTGGATACGTTTCATGAAATTCAAATTAGTGGTTTAGGAATTGTAGTGGATACCAAATTTCTGAAAGACGGACGGATGGACACCATGAAAACTACATACCTCCCACAGGGGTATAATAACTATAGAGTTGTCAACAAGTTAGGCAAGTTGCAGTCTAGATGTAAAAGACTATTCCAACATGTTCCCACCTTGATATTTGCAATATTTAATGAAATACAGTGATATCCATAACTCTAAATGGTATAAAACCCGCCCAGGTTCTCAAACCCCCCCCTTCCTACAGTACCAATCATATATACTGTGGGTGTACTACAAAACCATAACTACAAAACCATGGCTCATGTGATCCTAAAGGAGGGTTGGAAGATCTGGATTTGTCTAATGAAGAAGACTGCCTCATCACTTCTTGGTGGACAACAAAAACAGGAAAGACAAATGCCTCCTGCCCTCATTATACAAAATGTATTTCTTGAAAAATGGAACAAGAATCAAGAAATTAATTTTTCATGGCCTAACTAGAATTATATTAAACTAATTCTTTCCTTATTTCATTCTCAAATTTACAACATTTTAAAAGTTCTTTCAAATAATCAACCGACCAAGGACAAATTTTCAATTGAATAACATGTAAAATATATATAGATTGCACCACAAAAATCTGTTCATTACCATATTTTATCCACTAGAGATAGTTAAATTTTTAAGTTTATAATGTGAGGCTTCCCAACCATTTTAAAATTTTTAAATTTCATTACAGAGAGTGGATGGTAGTAATCAGGATAAAGTGTGGTAACCTTTTTCTCTAATGAGAAATATAAACCATGACAATATGCACATTTTCAATCCATGACTAATCACTAAGCAAAGTAAAATAATTGTAGCATTAATATTGTGGGAGGAGTTATCCGGAATAACAGCTCCTCAGAGAAGGGAAAGACGGACAGAATTACGGACGAGGGTAAAACAATATGCCACCCGACTTGTGGTCCCTTGGGCATAATATACCAAACGACCCCCCAAATCAGAATTCATGAATTCCTAAAAAATTTAATCCAATTTGGAATACTTTGAATTTTCCAACCTTTCTCCATTTCCATGGCAATGGCGGCCATTTTGATAATTTTAAGACTAAAAATCATATCTTGGCATTTTAGGGAACCATCCTGAAAATTTTTATCCAATTTGGAGCACTTTAAATTTTCAAACCTTTTTTTTCGTTTCCATGGCAACAGCAGCAATTTTGAAAATTTTAAGACCAAAAATCATTTCTTGCATGGTAAGGAACATACAAGTAAATTTTCATCTAATTAGGAGCTCTTTTAATTTTCCTGCCTATTTTCGGTTACCATGGCAACGGTCGAGATTTTGGAAATTCTGACACAAGAATTCAATTCCACACATGATAGATAACTTCCATGTCAATTTTCATCCCAATCGGAGCACTTTTAATTTTCCCACCTTTTTTTGATTTCCATGGCAATGGTCACCATTTTTGAAATTCTGACACCATAATTCAATTCAAAACATCATAGACAACCTCTGTGTCAAATTCAACCGAATTGGAGCACTTTGAATTTTTCCACCCTTTTTCCGTTTCCATAGCAACGGCGGGCATTTTAAAAATTCCAAGACTCGATTGCACAATAAACGAAACTTGGATTTTTGGAAAGGGAGGTAATTCTTTCTGCTTGACCTTCAAAATTAAGTAAATTAAGACTTTTTATGCAGTTTTCCTGACATTGTGAAAAAACTGTACAGTGAATTTTTATAAATTTTTTATATATGTCATATATGTGGAGGACCTTAAAATTCCTTGTTTTTGGTGACAATTGAATGTTAACATTTTAACTAGAAGACATTGAATGAATCANGTGGTTTCAGAGGAGAAGATGAATATGTGAAAAGTTTAACGGACGGACGGACGGACGGACGACGGACGGACGACGGACGACGGACGCCAAGTGATGGCAATAGCTCACACTGACCCTTCGGGTCAGGTGAGCTAAAAACGGTACGGTGATTTTTTATAAATTTTTTATATATGTCATATATGTGGAGGACCTTAAAATTCCTTGTTTTTGGTGACAATTGAATGTTAACATTTTAACTAGAAGACATTGAATGAAGCAGTGTTTTCAGCAATGTTTTGACAACTTTTTTTTAGATAGCAAATCCACTCTTAATGCATGCTTATGATCATTATTCTATATTATTTAGGTCTACAAGTTTGGCAATTTATAGTCTTTTCACGCCAATTCTTATACTAGTATAGGCTTCAGGGTGATATCTGAACAGAATAATGTTTTTGTTTTTTTTTATCAGTTCCAGATAAAAAATTGGTGCAAGAGGAGATGAGAAGCTATGGGTATTTCTATGGCCTTAGCATATGATTAAACATGTATATATAAAGCCTAAGAATATGGCAGGGATAGATGTGTTAGTTACCATCTGATTGTTCTGACTGATCTGAAAAGAAGAAATTATATACATCTACCAGCATATTTTGTATTTTATATGGTTTTATATAAATGATTTAGAACTTAAAAAACATAGTACTTGTTAATCAAATAGATTTCGATTTGTTTTGTCTCTTATTATCAAAATGCTTTCATTCAAGGTATTTTCTATTCTCTGAGTTATCAAACAGTTGCATAGGTATAAAACATAGAATTCATTATTAAGTAAACAATTGCTAAAAAACAATGTTTTTCTTCATTCTAATAGTTTTTGGATATTTTTTTATATGCTTACTGTAATGAAGGATTTAAACAGGTACCTATAATAAGGTATGTTACTATTTGCAATAAAATCAGAAATGTGTCCTTTAAAAATATATTACCACTGCTTCTTGACTGTTGTTGTTGAAACTTAGGTCTTCCTTCTGTTGGTAGATTATAAACTTTTCCTAACTGTTGGTAATAGTGTTCTATGTACTCTAAAACTACACATATGTTATTGATTCTGGTGCACATCTGTAAAATGAAAACAAATACAGAAGATAATGGTCATTTATTTAATTTTCACTGCAGAGCTTCTGTATGATTTTATTTCAATATACATGTACATGAAAGAATTAATCAGAACTTTCAATATACATTCTTGAACTCAGCAATGGTTTTTAACTGGGTCCACCTTCATCTTCTAAATGCATGTCCCATTTTTCTTTTCTGAGCAGTACCTGAGTGATAAAGTATAGAAGAAAAGCACTCCGAGTAGAGGCTAGAGCTTCTGTAGATTTAATATCCTTACCGGTTTCAGTCCATTCATGGACCTTCATCAGAGGAATACTGCAGTGTGCAGATGGAACTCCTTATATACAGTTGCTGAATCATGTGACACGCCGGCTACCATTGAGGAGTAGCCGGTAGCCGGTCACTACTGAACATGTCTTTGTTTCTGGATTCAATGTTACGGTAAACATTTGTAATTGGTACATGAATGGACCGAAACGGGTCAGGATTTAAATCGACAGAAGCTCTAGCCTCTATTCGTAGTGCATGCTTCTCTTCAGTACTTGAGTGATGTCTTTGTTTATTGCTAATTTGCTTGATTTTCAATTGTTCCCCAACGAATTCTAATATCACCGCACTGCGCTGATATGAACATATTATCGTCAATCTCTATGGAACGTTAGCAAGAGCGTATTAATATCTTGTCGCGTGACGTTTGGTGAAAAAAATAATCCCATCAAAGAAAGCTCTATATTTAACTAACAAGTGTGGACCAAATTGATGTCTCGCCCGTCCCTGCTTGATAGCAAAATTGATGTGAAAACTCAAACTGCCTAAATCAGAAAACTTAACATGTTCACTAGACTGTGAAATTAGATTAACTGACAAAAGCAAAATAGCAGACTGTCACATATCACCCAAAACCAAAATTCCAAATATTAATGACCTACCACTGATAGATACTGAAAAACCAAACATGTTCACTAGACCATGAAATTGAGATCAAGGGTAAAAGCCAAATAGCAGGCCGTCATCTTCCATCTAAGACAAACCCACATACCAAATATTATTGAACTTACATTAATAGATACTAAGAAACTTAACATGATCACTGAACCATGAAATTGAAGTCACAGACAAAAGCCATATAGCAGACTGTCATGTATTATGCAAGACCAACATATAAACCAAATATCATTGACCTACCACTTATACATGTAGTTACTGAGAAAATGACCTATCACAAAAACTTAACATGCTCACTAGACCGTGAAATTGAGGTCAAGGACAAAAGCCATATGACAGACTGTCATGTACTACCTAAGACCAACCTACATACCAAATATCATTGACCTACCACTTATAGTTACTGAGAAACTAAACTAAGCACAAAAACTTAACATGTTCATTGGAATGTGAAATTGAGGTCAAAGACAAAAACCATATAGCAGACTGTCATGTACTACTCAAGACCAACCTATATACCAAATATCATTGACCTACCATTTATAGTTACTGAGAAAATGACCTAATCACAAAAACTTAACATGAAAGTTTATGCCGCCGCCGCCATCGCCGTCATACTTTGTACGCATATGTCTGGCTTTCCGCGCCTTTCGTCGTGGGCGAGACAAAAATTACATGTTTAACCTAAAAAAATATTTCAATAGAAAAAGAAACATATATCTCGTGTATATTAATAACAAAATTAGTGATAAAAATACTAATAGTAATTTGTTTTCCTCAGATTGATTTCTCAGCTCGTATTGCATCTCGTGCTTCGCAGTCGATGCAATACAAGCTGAGAATTCCATACTCGCAAAACAAATTACTAATAGTATATAATTCTTGGTGTTACCAATGTTGTCATTGTCTTGGGACTTTTATAGACTGATAATTCTGTTCTCACTAACTTTATCTCTGATTTGGATATAACCTATTTAAACTGGTGAATTGTATTATACATAGCAGCCAGGGTAAAATCAAAGACCTAGAGTAATTTTTTGATAATATCAAGTACAACTCTTAAAACTGCTTTGACATAAAAGAAAATGTGTGTCCATGGGACATGGATGCCCCCCACCAGACAGATATCGGCAAACACAAAGTAGATGAGTGACAGACTTGAAAAGGGGAGACACCTTTAACTCATCATACCAAAGCTTCAGACCAAATATCAAATCATTCCTCCATACACAAGCTGATAAATCCTTGACAAAAATTTTGGACACAGGTACATACGGACCTACGGACGGACGGACAGACGGACAATGGTAAAACTTACTGCCCCTGTCGTCTAACGGCAGGGGCATAATATTCTTTACTATATGTTTTGAGGTTCCTCTCTGTGTTGAAGACCGTACGGTGACCCCTAGATGCTTTGTTTTGGGTCATTTTAACCTGGATATGGGATGTTGTCTCCTTGACATTCACCCCATTTCCTTTCTTTTTCATATTTAAGGACCATAGGATTATTACATTATATATCAGGATCTTTGGGAGTACCGATATATTTCACATTTCTTTGTTTCAAAAATCTATTTTCTTACATCTGCTTAGGTATCACTAGACAACATAATTTGCGACTGAATATTTGATTAACCCAAAGATCTTGAAACACATTATCCTGGAATCTATTTGTTTTTTTTTATACTATTTTTCATGGTTTAGTCTGACAATTGCAGGAATTGCTTCAACATCTAGTAATTTCTTACATCTTTGGTAACTGGTTCATATCTATCACATAGTAACTCAGCTTTACTGTCTAGGTAACGGAAACAATTTTTTTCTCCCCGTAGATTATGTCTGCATCCCCAGATTAGTTGCTGATCCCTTTGTTTCTGTAAGTGATCCATCAACTACAATTATAGAAAATTGAAATGATATTCAGAAGTCCTGTACAGTCAAATGGTATACATGTATCTAAATTCAAACAATTAAAGTTTATTAGATTTGACAGACTGCATTATCAGTTCATTTTCAAAAATTTCTGAATAAAATATATCTAGAAATACATGTACATTGAAGAGACATATATACTTTGTAACTGCATTTTATAGTAGTGAATTATTAACACATTCAACATTTTCTTAAATTAATATTTAAAACTAATTATTCACAAGCCTCCCCTTTTGGAAGCATTAAATTAGAGAAATGTGTATCTGTTTGAGTTTATTTTCCTTAGGACATGCTTAATATTACCATAGGACCAGCCAATCTAATTGCTTCTCTCCTAGTGAATCCACATAGATCAAAACACAGCATATTATCAACATACATACAAAAAATATGGCTACCAATCTACAACAGAAGTATAGTACATATAATTAGGATATAAATAAAATCAGGTCATCTTTTTGTTTTCATTGTGTGCATGTATTTTTCATTCAAGTTTATAAAGGCAATAAAATGTTTTAATTTAGTGTAAGAGATTTCTTCTTGAGGCTTAATAAACTGTAACTCAGTCTGCTAATAAAATTCTCAAAGACTTTTTTTCTTCCTACTTGTTACAACCAATACTGTCATAATTAACAGATATCTATGCAAATGATCTGTATTTTTTATTCTAAATCAAAATTAGAGACTGCATCTCACAAACATTATTAACACTGAAAGCCAGATTCAGCACATTCAACAATATAAGGCCAAAACAAAGGCATGATTTGGCTAATAATCAACTTACAACAATCTAACCCATTTAAAAAAAGAGCCTAAAAGAAAAAGATTAAGGACAAAATATTTAGACAGTTCAATTAAGACAGCTTGCCATGCAAAGGTTGTATGTTAATTTTTTTTCATTGCTCAAATGTTTCTCCTATCGATGACATTTTACATGTCAGAGTGAAAGTGATATGACTCAAGACCTGAAACTTATTGTGCTGAAGTTACCCACAAAAATATCTCATCATATAATCACAAGACCATGCTAGTGAACATCTGAAATCTTGTAATCAGGAATTCTGAATAGGCCAAATCCAAAATAATTTTATCATTGCATTGTTGGATTTTGTCATATGTACATTTACTCCATATATCCCTTTATTTGTTCATTTCGTCAATATTTCTTACTACATGCATATCAACAAAATTGATTTCATTACATTATTCTATCTCATTTTGCATAATAATCTTGTAAATCTTAAATTATTTACCTCTGAATGAACATCAAACATTTTTTTCCTCATGTCTATGGTTGACACAGAAACAGTGGGATATATTCCAGTAGAATTTGTTATATTTCTGAGTAAAAACGTAAAGCACAAAGTCTGACAAAATTCCATTAATCTTTGAAGTATTACTATTAGATCTAAAACAGAACTTGACACTAGTAAAACAGCCTTTTTCTTCACTTTAGATTCAATACTTATAGTTGATATAGGTGTTTCTGGCTTAACTGTCTTCTCCACAGATCTTGGAATAGGTCTATGTATTGTAGGCCTTGGTATATTGTCAAATGATGTTTGCCCAGAATGAGAGATGGGAATAAGAGGAACTATTTTCTTAGGTCTAGTGTCTTCAATTGGCACTTTTTTATTTTTACCATGCTCAGCCATTTGTTTTTGCTGCTCAGTATTAGGACTTTTTGCAACCTCGGTAATTTTAGGAAAACTATAATCAACAGAACCCTCTGAATCTGACTGGTCATTATCTGCATCACTAATAGTATCTTCATCTTCATAATCTGTATCTTTTTTATCATCTAAAACATCTTCCATTTCTGTTTCCTTTTCTAAGTTATCATTTACGATAGGTGGAAATGTAGCGATATTTTTTTCGGACAACGGACTACTGCTGCTAAATTTAGAAATTGCTTGTTTGTCGTGTTTATTGCTTTTGTCCATTTGTTGTATAAAACTCCCAAATTTCCTTGATATATTTAAATGATGATCGTAACTTTTGCTTAGTTTATCTGGCAAAGAGCTACATGAACGGAGTGTCCCGAATGTCAAAAAATCTTTGTCATTTGATTCAGTCAATTGTTTTATTTCTGCATCATGAAACCCATCAAGTGATCTTGTATCAGGTTCTAAAACTGTTTTTTCTTTTATAAAATAAATTTCCTTGGCTGGATGTATTTCGGAAACTTTAGGGTTGGAAAATCTTGTTTCAAAATGAGGATGAGGTGTACCATTATTACCAGCATGTGAATTCCACTGTAAGAATAAGATACATATTACTCAAATGTATATCATTTCATCAGTAACTAATTTAAGAACATTCGAGCTTAAATTCCCAACCACTATTTTGTTTCAAGTAGTCCATGCAAAGTTTAATTTTTTTTCTCATATTTTTTTTACCTGTCTAAACCAAACCAGCTGTCAGTTCCCTTTGCAAAATTATTTCACTATTTTAAGACACAAGTTGTCAAAATGTGCATGTGCAAAAACTAAATTCACAGTGACTTTGGTACTTTGTTATTTATTAGCAATGGGCCACTGCCTCTGCTGGTGGACTGTTAGTCACCCAGGGTATTCACCAACCCAGTAGCCAGTACTTCCCTGTTGGCCTGAAAACCGATTTCATTTGAAAACTTGCAATATCTAATTTTAAGGACATTTTGTGCAAAACCAAAGAGTATCTCTATCATGCATAGCTCTGTCCTTAGTTGATTTTGGCTTTTCTATTTACATCCTTTTGGTAATTTGTTCTCTATTAGGTTTTACACATATTTCCGTTTATGGATTTTCCAACGTTTTGATTTGATCTGCACTGAAGAGTTAAGTTGTCAATATGCACATACGCAGAAACTAAATTCACAGTAACTTTGGTACATTGTTATTTTGTACCATTTAAAAAGTGAACAATTGAATAAACCAAACAAAATCTTCCCTCCTAAAGAGGTTCACTTTAGACAATTTCTACTATAACAAAATGTAAATGAATATGTAAGCAAGTTTGTTTTTCTATTATGGTATGAAGTGATTGTGTTATTTGTAAAAAAAGTTGTCGTACAATTTATCAATGACACAAAATAAAAACGAGATTAACTCCAATCAATGCCCCCAACCAAATCCCTGGAAAAAATGCAACACTTCCGAAGCATTTGATATATTTGATACAAAGTCAAAAGATGTGCAGAGATAAATTACAAAGTTAATGACAACTGTTTTCCAAGTTTTGTTACTTGGTCTATTTGGTAGAACTTAACTAATTACCTTAACTCAGAGTTTCTCTGGTATGATCAAATTCAAATGAAATCACCATTATAAATGAGAAAGAAGTTCTTCTCAAAAAAGTTTGTAAATGAAAACTAGAAAAACTGTGAGCAGAGCTCAGTAATATATACTCCCCTCCCCCTTGATTCCAGAATATTTTTTTTAAAAATAGAAAATCAAATCAAATTTTAAATAGCTGGTGCACAATGGAAATATGTACTTGAGATTCTGTGAAGTTTCATTGAATTTAACGAAGTGGTCTAGGAGGAGTTAATATCACAAAGTGTGTACCCCCATGGCGGATGGACGAAGAAAAGAACGGATACCATGATCACAGTATACTGCCCGCTAAAACGGGGGTATAATGAGAGTTTTGAATGAAAATTGTCCTCAGATTTTTCACCAAACAAGACCAATTACATGTCTGGACCTGTGTCACCGTCACTCATGTTCAACTGAAAAAGTGTTTTTTTTATAACCTAACAGAATGTCATGTATATGTTTACCAATTCAAACAAGTATTCATTTACCTTATTACCAAAACATTCTTCAAATGCAAGTTATAATTGAGATTATATTAAATTCAACCCTATTAGTGTAACAGACAAAGAAAGAAGAAAAAAAAACAAAACTAAATGTACAAAGTTGAACAAAGCATAAAATGAAAATAGTCTACATCATTTCAGCAAAGGTGAAAACCATACCTGAGTTTCAAATAAACACATACTTTGAATCTTTATGAGAAAATATGTGTAAGCAATGCAAAAATTTAAGAAAAGCTGACCATGATCAGTGCATTCAAAACTCTGCAATGTCTCTGGACAAAATTGAGTACCATGATGATATAATATGATAAAATAAAGTACAAGTTCAATAATAGATAAATTTTACATTTTTTAAATCAAAACTGGCCTAAAAGGGAGGTTCACATCATCAATGTGTTCAAACAACAGTGTAAACTTTCAGAGGTATTTAGTCAGAGATGTGAATGTTTCAGGTTACACAAACCAGGCACTGTAATGTTAAAATATGCTGAAAAAATGTAATGTAATGGCCTGGGGAGGTTTTACCTTGAAAAAGTGTTACCCTTACATGTAATATAACAAAGAGAAATTAACTCAATATTTCAGTTTATGAAAAAAAAAAATTAAAATCCCTCTACATTATGCATATAGCAATATTTATTCTTATAATGGTGTTATTTTTGAATAAATTCATTTAGTACCTTCTTTTTCAGTGACTATATAAACTCTATATATAGTTTCTATTTTCATCAACAGATCAAGGTAAAACCTCCCCAGGCCATTACACATTGATATACAATAGAATTGTTGGAAAATTCAAAAGGACCATCATTGTTTAGATTAGTTAACAATAGCAAGTCTCCAAAAATTTTTTACAATATATGTTGGTCTGTTAGTATTGCTCTTGAACAACTTTATAACATCTATAGGTAAATGAAATTGCTAAATTGGTTATACAATAGAAACAAGTAGACCGTTAAGGTCATAGACAAGGGAAAATAAGATTTTCTTCAAAATTGCAGGACATGTAGATATTGCCATGCTGATCGTTTTACTTGATCAGATTTTTTTGCTGTAAGATTTTTTGAATTATTTGTAAAACAACAGCATTTTACCTGTATGTTCTACTTTCAATAGCAATGGCCATTTTGTTTCATTTTGGACTGAGTGAATACAAGTTTGAAATTGCATACCCTGGTCATGATTCAGAACTAGTTTGGTTTGAATCTACCAAAAAGTTTCAGAGGAAAAGATTTTTTAATTGTTTGACAACTGACACAATGTGACATCAAAAGCTCTCATGACCTTTCAAGCCAGGTGAGCCAAAAAAGGTTTCATTGCATATTTTCTACATGAAATCAGTGGAATATACTCCTATGAAGCATGACTATTTTCACTACTTCAATAGTGGGGCTGGAAGTGTGGTAAGAGTTTTCTTTTTATAAAGGAAGTAATAAAAATAAAATAGCTATTCCCTGTTTTCGTAAGCCGGGACCATGCGTTAATTTAGCAATTTTTTTAGCAGTTATCTCCCTTCTCTGACAGTGTCACATCACAGGTGAAACGGAGGGAAATCTACATTTTCAATATATTTTGGCATATGCAGAATACCTGACCGAAAAGACATAACAAAATTTTGATGGGTTAAAAAAGAACTCAGAAAAATAAAACACGAGGGGAATTTTTATTTATATATCTTTGATTTGACTGACAAGTTGGTCGTATTTATTCCTTACTAGTTTTGTTTAAGGAGCTAAGTGGAATAACTTCAAAATCAAAGACACCGTCCCACAAAAACCAGACCCAGAGTTGATCCCGGCTAACGAAAAGAGGGAATATGTAACAAATAATCTGTAAGAGACTTTATAAAAAATATTCATGTAATGAAATAGAAGACTTAAATACGAGTTGCTATAGAGAAAGATTTTTTTTCCTAACTACAGTAACCAGAGTACATTACAAAGTGCAGTTGTCATGCCATTTATGAAACTTTTTTTTGTATCTTTCTGGGAACCATACCCACACCCTTCATATGGATCAGCTAAGCTTGGATGTTATACTCCGTGTAAAACTGATCCTATTTTTAAGCCAATACACAATGATCAGAATGACGAGGATAAATAGAATAAAAAGATAAAAGGAAACAATGGCTGAAAAACATACTCACATGCCACAATGTACCAAGGAACTGCACAAAAAAAAGCATGCGTTGTTGTGCTAGGTATACCCCCACTCAAAGAAAAAATGGGAAAAAATGACTTAAGTCCTGCCACAGGAAGTTGATATCATAAGGCGACCAAAATGGCAGACAACGCATTCCCCCATTCCTATATATAAAGTCAAATACCAAATTTGAAATAAATCAGCACAGCAGTAGATGAG
>MJUU01020292.1:53224-76001 GCA_002080025.1 Modiolus philippinarum
TTTCATAATTTCCTTTACGGTTGTTTAATCTGCCAAATTCACAATAAACGATGGGTTAACGCACGAAAACCCGTCAAAAGTGTCAGCGAAATCAAATTTCGTTTTGTTGTTGACAAAACCATTCGGAATATAAACCGGAAGTAGCGATTTCTTTAAAGAAAAGGAAAAATCAAGAGAGCTTTGAATGAAATTTGAGTTGTCTCTCTTTGATCTATTCAAGTGAAAAAGCGGGAAAATTTGAACGCGGATTTTGTTACCGTTGTATTTATTTTTGGGGGGGCAATACATACAGGCCAGCGGCCAGGTTTTTGCCCATGCGGCGGTATCTGAGAACCAGATAATTATTTTTACATGGCCTTATATATATAAAGTTAAATACCAAATCTGAAGTAAATCATACCAGTAGTAGCTGAGAAAAGTGTGACAAAAATTTTCACTATGTTCAATAAAGGACAAAAATGGCTAAGTCCTGCCAAACAGGAAGTTGATATCATAAGATGACTAAAATGGGAGACGACGCATTTCCCCTATATATAAAGTCAAATACCAAATTTAAATAAATCAGTCCATCAGTAGCTGAGAAAAGTCAATGAAAATTTTCACTATGTTCAATAAAGGGAAAAAACATGGCTAAGTCCCGCCAAACAGGAAGTTGATATCATAAGGCAACCAAAATGGGAGACGACACATTCCCCCTATATAAAAAGTCAAATACCAAATTTGAAATAAATCGGCCCATCAGTAGCTGAGAAAAGTCCGACAAAAATTTTCACTTAGTTCAATAAAAGAAGAAAATGGCTAAGTCCCACTGAACAGGAAGTTGATATCATAAGGTGACCAAAATGAGTGATGAGGCATTCCCCTATATATAAATTCAAATACCATATTTGAAATAAATCAGCCAATCAGTAGCTGAGAAAAGTGCAACGAAAATTTTTACTACATATGTTCAATAAAGGGAAAAAATGGCTAAGTCCCGCCAAACAGGAAGTTGATATCATAAGGTGACCAAAATGGGAGAAGACACATTCCCCCTATATATAAAGTCAAATACCAAATTTGAAATAAATCAGCCCAGCAGTAGCTGAGAAAAATGCGATAAACTTCGGACGGATGCACGGAAGGAGGGAAGGACAGACGGACAAGGGTATTCCAATATACCACCCACTCACAAGTGGGGGTATAAATATATGATGAAAGAAACATATAGTACATACAATATTATTATAAACTGGAGTAGAATTAGACGATGCTAGTCCACTGAAAGCACTGTTGACAGAAGGTGTGATAGACTTCACAGAAAACGATCTATCTCTGGGACTTGACACTGAGCTGACTGATATCTGGTAGACAGTACCCAAGTCATCAAATGTTTGACCAGTAAACTGAAAATGAAGGATTGTTTAAATATCAAACAAACTTTGTGCACTATTGATTCTACTTGTACAGATGTGTTTCACTAAATGTTCAAATGATGCATTATTAGTAATAAGAGACAACTATTCAGATGCCTGGATCTTGTTTCTGCACACTTGGCTTTTTGTTTCTTTAATTTGAAGGATCAAAATTTGTGTACACTTTGCTCTTTTATATTTTGGTAAAAGGATCAGAACTTCATTTGTGAACACTTGGCTCTGCTTTATTTGACGGATCAGAACTTAATTTGTGTACACTTGACTTTTTGTTTTATTTGAAGGATTGAAATTCTTTTGTGTACACATGGCTCTTTGTTTTATTTGACAGATCAGAACTTTATTTGTGTACACTTGGCACTTTAATTTGTTTTATCAGTAATTTGTATGAATTTCCTTGGATCTACAGAGACTGATATTCTCAGTATCACTGAACTGGACACTTTCATGATATTATCAGGTCATTGTGAAGGAGTCACATGATGGCTGCTATGCTGACATCATGTTTTGTGCTATTTGTCTTGCTCATATGGGTAGTACCTTGAATGTAGAATGCATATAAAATATTGAAATAAACAATAGATTAACTGTGCTAAAATTGAAATGCAAGCTTATTTCAATTTATTATAGAGTTTTATTTATCATTTTGTCAATAACCGATTAAAGCAATATAGGACATTTTGTTTTTGATTCAGACTTTATAACAGCGTAAACCATCAAGCACGCCCTAACAGGCTCACTTGATACTGGCCCTGATAAGGTCTGTATCAAAAAGAAAATGTCCTATATTCCATATTTATTTGACTGATTACACATTATTACTGTTCACTTTGATCTTTAGTTTCATTTGACAGATCAGAACTTAATTTGTGCACATTAGGCTCTTTAATTTTTCTTATTTGACTGATCAGAACACAATTTCTGTACATATGGTTCATCGTTTTATTTGACAGATCAGAATTTAATTTATGTCAACTTGGCTCTTTTTCATTTGACAGATTAGAACTTAATTTATGCACATTTGGCTCTTTGTTTTATTTGACAGATACTTTATCAAAAGTTTTTTTTTGTGTGTGTTAACTTTACTGTATCTGGATTTGTGTATACTTGGCACTTTGTGTCACTTAATGAGAATTTTTATATAATTTGTGTATTGGTTCTGTTTTTCTTATTCACAGATTTTGTTTGTGTATATATGGCTCTCTGTGCATATTTTAGAGAACTTGTATGTAGGTATACTTGACCTCTTAATCTACATTATAAAAAGTTTGTGAAAAAAAAAAATGTGAACAGAAGTTTTTGATGCCCTAGTTTTTCTGCTACGCCTTACCTGATCAGAACTTATAGCCAGCAGAGTATTTTGCTGTATATGGGTCCTCAATATACTCATCCAGTGAAGTGATTCTTTGTGAAAACATTCTCTCCACATCTGAGAGCTGAAAACAATCAAATATATCTTATTTTTCACAATAAAAAATTATTTTATAGCATTTATCTTAATATTTAAAAGGATATACTCAAGAAAGGGATATTATATATTGCAAAGGACAAAAATATCACATTTGATATTTGTCAACTCATAATGACCTCACACTGAAATGGCAGAGAATGATCTGGCCTGAAAATCAAGCCCTCTCAACATCTAATCCTGATGTTTCACACCATATGAAACTGAATGTGCAGTGTATTGCTATTGTTCTAACTTGAAGTCTACAAATGTTTTATTAAAGCATTTAAAAACATGTCTATTTAAACCTTTATTTTTGTAGAAAACAGAGAAATTTACCAAGATTTTTTTGTATCAAAGATAACTTACAAAGAAACAGTATTCTACAAAAATTCTGTGAAAAAAATGGCATTTTGATCTCAAAGGTCACAAAAACCATTGAGTGCATCATGATTGCAAATATATATATAAAAGACAACAAAGTTTATTATTTCATAATATTATTTGTCTGCTATGATTGGTTCATTTGATGCAATATGTCGTTCTGTAAATATAGGGTAAACTTGATTTTTCCATAAATAAGTACATTATGTTTTATATTTGAAAATATCAGGTTAACAACATATCTAATATGCTAACACATAAAATATTACATGCTTATACAAAAAAGAATAATGTCATGAAATAATAAAACAATTATAGCATGGCAAGTTTGTTCAATACATGAATTATAGCACTGATCAGAGAATATTGACCTCAGACTGTGTTCTCTGCCAATATGTCATAGTCAGGTCTATAATATAGGGTTACAGAATGGGATTTTTCATATTGGTCCTGTATTATGTCCAAGGACAGTCGTATTGGGCAGAGGACAGCCGTATTGGGTCGAGGCAACACCGAGGCCCAATACTACTGTTCGAGGACATAATACAGGACCAATGTGAAAAATAACATTCTATGACGCCTTTATTAAATAGTTTATTACCTTACAAAATTATTTTCCCATTATAAAAGAAATACATTAGTTTTCGCTATTTTTTTCAAAAATGCCCCGATTTCTTATGGGAGGACCAATTCTTGTGAATCCCGGGCAAAAAGTCGGTGATCTATTGCCCGGGGAAATTTTACAAAAACTATTGCCCGCAATATTCTGGATAACAAGGATAGGTTGTTTTTAACAATTAATTTCCATGTTAATCTTTACATATTCGCTTTAAAGTTTCATTTCTTGTAAATTGGACCAAAGTTTGATTTCACCCGTTAAAAAATTATGTTTATAAATCATTACAACTCAGAAATTTAAATGCTTTTCATGAATACATATGAAGTAAAACTTTGACAAGTTTTTAATGAAATTTAATTTGTCATGAAAACAACTTCTCTTTGCCCAGTTTTGAATAAAAATTGATTCGTCATGAAAACAATTTCTCTTTGCCCAGTCATGATTGAAATTTGATTTGTCATGAAAACAACTTCTCTTTGCTTACATGAGATATGCTTTTGCTAAAATAATTTTACAAGGTAATAAAACAGTTATATAATGCATATTTGGGCAATGGACTAGAATATTTTGCCCTCGGTGTCAGAAACCCCTAGTGTTCCATTGCCCTCGGCCGTTGGCCTCGGGCAATAGAACACATGGGGATTTCTGACACCTTGGGCAAAATATTCTAGTCCATTGCCCTCATATGCATTAAATAACTGTATAATATAAAACTTTATACTATCAATTCAATGGCAACAAAATGGGCGAAGGACTTGTCAGTCAATTTTTATGTTTGATTTTCCTTTATTCAGAAGTTTATTTTCATGTATTTCTGCTATGAGGAACAGTCTCCAACATTTGTAAATTTGACTTGTGACTGCGTTTTTCATACATGTATATGACAACATGGATAAATATTGAGATGTCCATCACAGCATCAGCCACGCAAATGACTCAAGTTCAATTCAGCGAGTGGTGGTTACCTGAAAAAGATTTACTTTTCCGATCTATGTAGCATTTTGTGTGGAAATCTGATTGTTGACATGAATACTATGATGTTTCATATTAAAAATCACTGAACTGTCCAAGTGTTTTTTCAGAATGTCAACAAACCAGCATTGTCATAGATGTCCTTGAACTTCTGCGAATTGAGTGTAGAAATACGGGATCGGATCCCGGAAATGAAACTGAATTTCTGTTTTAAAATAAATCATAATAAAAAATGTACGATTGATTTACATTGTAGCAGTCTAGCAGATTATTCACATGGAATTATGTTCTGTTCATGATATTGCCACCATTTTGTTGAAGATTGAATGAATCGGAAGTCCGTATTGGGCCTGGCTGTATTGGCCCAGTAAACCCGTATTGTGCCAGTAAATCCATATCGAGCCAGTAAATCCATATTGGGCCTGCTTGGCCATATTTGTCCAGTAAACCTATCTATATTTGCCCTAAACATTTTGTATTGCATAGACAATTTTAATCATATTTTACATAACTATTTAATAAAACCATGTATTGACCTCATTGCCATGCTCTACTTGTACAATATTACCTTGGATGTCCTGATATATATGTAGACCAGTCTTCATCCAGCTGATGTAATCTGTAACCCAGACCCAATAACTGTCGATTTATTTTTGAGGTAACCTGTATTATCAAAAAATTCAGTAACTATGCATGGATATACATTTACATTTATTAGTAATTTGTGTGAGTTTCCTTTGATCTTGTGGGGCAAATATTTTCAGTATTTGCTACTGTCCTAATACAAAAAATATTAGCAAAAAGTATATTAGGCCATGCCTTAGTACTTCGTCAATCAGCACATCAGTGTATTACAAAGTAACCAACATCTACAAAACCGCTAGGATTATACCAATTTTTCTATTTATCAATAGTCAATTTCAAGATTTCCCATTTTTTCAAAATTTGTTCTATCAAAAGATTTAGTTAATTAACAATAAAACGAATAATAGAAGTTTTATATCTGATACTACAATATTGTCTCCATTATTAAACTCGCCCAGAAGTGGGCTCATCCATTATTGTTGCAAATTTTTTTCTTATCAGAAACAAATTTCCATTGTTCTATATACATATGTATATCAGACAACCTCAAAACAAAAGACACTAAAAGTTGATGGATATTTCATGGAACACTTGTATGGCTGGCATTACATATGAACTATTCTTTGCTCAAAGAACCTCTAACATCTATTAAATGAAAGTTATAAATATTACCTTCACAGCTTGATCATATGAAGAATATTCAATGCTTGTATCCTGATTGTTTAGTTAGAATTTAAAAGTATGAGAAGTTGCAAATTATCCAATAAGGAATATTTGTTCTCTTAACCTCTACTATCAGTAGAGTCAAAAATTCAATTTTCAGGTGCACAACTAGATCAGGAGTACAACATATCCTGAAAGTTTAGTTGGAAACGATATACAGTTTGAAGGAATTGCAGATTACTAGACATGATTTTCAAAGGAGATATTTTTGACTAGATGTACCAAATCAAAATTTTAAGAATCAGGTGCACAACAAGATCAGGTCAACAACATATCCTGAAAGTTTAGTAAGAATTGAACCAACAGATTTGAAGGAGTAGAATGAAGATGTAGAATAACAACACTGACACAAGAGGATGGATAATACTCCCTATGTGTTGGCTTTGTTTACAGAAGGAAAAGTCAAAATTATCTTTCATGTTATAACTTCAAAGTCAAGTAAGAATAAGCCTATCATTAATTCAATGAAAATTTATGGCAAGTGTAAGCACTCTGAGAAAGTCAAATGATTTGTAATTGGAAACCAAATTTCAGAGATATCCATATGACTGTATAAAATCATTAATTAAACTTACAGGCAGGGAGTGGTATATTTTGAAAAATTGTAATAAATCATCCATGAACATCGTGTACAAAGTTTGGGCTGCTATGGCTGTTACACTGCAAAATCTAGAAAATAAATAATTTAGATTCCAACTATCCCTTTATAAATTCAGCCATGTTAAAAAAAACAATTACATTGTATATATTCTTGGAAAATGTGAAAATTATACTTACATGTATCTGCACCAATCTTTGTTGGTTCAGTTCAGTTTTCTATCCTTTTGCCCAAGTAGGGGCTTTATTTTTTGGCTTACAGGAACAAAATCAACAATATTTGTAAAGAAAAGTCAACTGGATATTCTGAATGTACCAAGTTAATGCTTCTGGGTAAAAAGAGCCCAAAAAGAACAGGCATATATCTTGTTCTTTCAAACTACCCACTAATCTTGATCCGAACTTGTATTTAAAAAGTGAGAATTTAGCACTATTGCCTTCTTACAAGCAAAAAATAAATTGGAAAACAAATATTAAACATAAGTATCTCATATAAGTATTAAGTTTCTTCACATACCTGTTAAACACTCCTTCATAATATGTTTTGAAACTCTGAACTTCATCTCGAATTTTGCCAATTAACATATTTAACTAAAACAAAAAGGAAACATGGTTAGTTTAATTAAATAACATATTGATTTAAGGCAGATGATCTGACAAGAATTAATATTAAGCTATGTTTACTAGACATAACAATAACAGCATCACACATCTGGATATGGTATTTAATCAGATCAAATATGTGTTGATATCCATTATCACTATTTCATGTTATGGATATATTCTAAAATAGCCATGGATTGTGTAACAAGAGGCTCTATAGACCCTGTATTCCTCCCCTGTATCATATCTGACATTCAAATAAACTTCTATGTTACGGTAAAGGTCTCCTTCTCTAACTCTGATAATTCCAACTGCTATTTCTACGAACAATTTCATTGGTCAATATCGCAAACAACAGCAAAGTTATTTTCTTGATAAACGCTTCTTGCCTATTAATACACTCCGAGGAAAATAGTGCAGTATCTGTTGACGTCAAAGAAAACATTGTTTAAAGTTCAAAGGAATGGAATTATAAGAAATAAAAGTAATTTTGGAAGAGTTTAACGATGTGTAAATGCGGCCTTTCACTCACAAGTGAATGAGTCGGCCGTGTTTACACATCGATATAAACTCCTCCAAAATTACTTTTCTTCCTATATTAATAGCAATCTATGATTTTCCAGTGTGCTTCCATTGATAAACTATGTTCCCACTGTTCTCCACCAATGGAAATCTTGGATAATATGTGGGCTTTGAAAAGGACCCAAAAATTAAGGACTATTTTGACTAAATTTGGTTTTGATTGGCCAGTAGTTTCAGAGGCGATGACTTTTTTTTCATAGGGTCATTTGTTAAACTATGTTCCCTTTTTGCAGCCATCTTGGATTACCGGTAGGTGCAGGCCAGCCAGAAAAAAAATTGAAAAGCGGCCATCCAAAATTATAACCAAGTTTGTTCCACTTGGCCTGTCCTTTTAGAGTAGAGGGTCTTTGAATGTGTTTCCATGGGGTTCAGTGTTAAACTATGCTAACATATTTAAAACCATCTTTGAGTGTTGACTGAAATATACAATTTTAAAATAAGATCATCATACCAAGCTTGGTTCCAACTGGCCCATGGTTTAACAGGAAATTTTTGAATGTTTTTCCATAGTGTCAAATCATGTCCCCTGCTGGCAGCCATCTTGGATGAAGAGCATTTTTTATTTTAAAGGAAAAAGGATCTTTGAAATGCTTTCCCAAAAGAGCTTATATAATACTAGATTCAGCACTGGTGGCCATCTGGGATGGGATGAGATGGCCGAACACAATTTTGGTTCTAAATGTCCCAAGAAATTTTTATTAGGAAATGATCTTTAAATGAAAATTTTAAGCCATATAAGACCACAAGTACCAATTTTTATATAATTAGCTCAGTAATTTGTTTGAATTACATTACCATGAACTAAGATTGTTATAATAAATGAATAATATCAATAAAGTACCAGAGAAGGTGTGAGACTTCCATTTCTCTCTTGCTTAAGATCTGTAAAGGCAACAATCTTCATTTCATTGTATGACGATGGAAATATTTCCTAGAATTAAATTTTAAAAAAACTCATTAAAACTTATCTTTACTGGAATATTACATTACACTTTTACTTAGTGCTGTTTTACTATTAGAGTTCTTTTTCATAAAACTATCTTACCCAATTATTTTCATCCATGAGATTTTGTTATAAATCGGCATATCTGATGACCCATTAATTGCTACAAAAGTATGGGTGACTGTGCTTGTTTTTTTCTAGAACTGAGATGTAAAGTTTGCTAATTTTTGGCAACTTTTCATCTAAATTTACAAACAATGCACATGAAAAATGTAATAAGGTAGATTTTAGCATAACTGAAATGAACCTATCATAATCCATGGGAATTGTTTTATATTTTTGCATACAGATAGTTTGTAATCTTAACTATATGTTGAAATGAAATAAATGTGTATGTCACCACGCTATTAACAGATATGTTTCAAGATTTAACTGTATCTGAAAAGGCAGCTAATTTTCGGCAAAGTGGACGAAATATGACATTTCAAATATATCAATCAATTATGAAATCACAAATGAAAAGCTGACAAATGGTTGTTCTGGCTCAAAAATTAAAAAAACCAAATATTCAACTTTTCAGCTTTTTCAAGTGCATGATCCAATGTGTCATGAAACAGTGTCCATCTACCTTTCCGCTAAGAAGTCTTTCAAATAAATAAGTTGAATTACTCAACAAAATTTCAACACTCGGCTATCACAACAGAACAATAATTAGAAAGAAAACCATATTAAGTCTTTACATAACATGTAACTGGATTATTCAAATCTATATAAACTTTTCGACTTCAACTTGGTAAGTTAAATTCCTCAAGATTATTTCACAATTTGGATATCACAACAGAACAATAACTAGAAAGAAAACCATATATCAAGTCTCTATGTAACATGTAATTGGATTATTTTTCAGACCATGTCCACATTAGAATTAGATGTGATTGATCCAAAAGATAAATTCATTAAAATCTGTTTATGTTCAATCTCAACTGATCCCAACAGTTCACATCAAAGACTTAATTGTCTCAATTTGAATTGATCTTTTTAAAAAACACCTTTTTATATGGGGACCAAAAAGAGCTCAATTGCTTAGTCTCTTCATAGTACAATGTATAAGCAGCTATAACTGATTGAAGTCTATTGTGTAAGTGTGAATGTGGTCTCATTCTGAATGAAGTAATAACAACCATGATAGTTGCAATTTGGGCATTCTTT
Organism: Modiolus philippinarum; assembly: GCA_002080025.1. Classification (NCBI taxonomy): domain Eukaryota; kingdom Metazoa; phylum Mollusca; class Bivalvia; order Mytilida; family Modiolidae; genus Modiolus; species Modiolus philippinarum. The sequence continues at coordinate 63,301 of MJUU01020292.1, forward strand.
AGAAATTTACAAGTAGTTCCCACTGACACTGTATTTTTTTCAGACGATTCATTGAAACGAACAAAACTCCTGATGGTGATAGATGAATATTAGATAAACAGATAATAATTTCTAGTGAGAAAATAAAATAACTATCAGTATTAACCTTTATACAGTGAACAATTAACTCATTCAAATCCTCCACTTTTGGCATCCTTAAGTGTATTTTTGCTTCCAATGTCTTTTCTATAAGATTTATCAGTGATTCTGAAAATAAATTATATTCTTAGACCACTTTAAACTAATTATTACATAAGTGTAGCAAGATCTTCACTAAAACATTGAATTTGATTCATTTCTATTCCCTAGAAGTTCAGTCTCAAGCTTATATATTGCTGTTTACCCTGACTTATGGTAGTTCAAACCTCATAAAAACCTCAGACAGAATTTTCTAAGTTTAAGATATTTAACAGTTTTTAACTCATTTGTTCCAAAAATAAAATTAAAAAATAATGACACAGACTCCAAAATCGCTGTTTTTTTATCAACTTTGACAAAGAATATATGGGGAACTCTGTGAACATTTTTTATAATTCAGCTTTCATATGAATGACTGGCATACAGAATTTAATTATTTTTTTATATCAAAGATATCAAAGAAATCAAAGAAATTTTGAGTCATCTGTTGACCTGAAAAAATCTATAAGTTACTTTGTAATTAAGAGAAATGTATTATGTAGAAATAAAAAAAAAAAAATGGAATACTGACAAAGTCAAAAAGGGCCCGCCCCTTGTGTGTTGCAAAAACCTGTCTGCGGAATTTCATGGACATCAGATTTTCCTCAAAAATAAAAGGGAGCTTCCTTTGGTCAAGTTCAGCCTCGAGTATCAAAATCATATAAATCCCTGAAGGCAATTTTAATTAATTGTACGATGTACAGCTAATTCTCAAAATATGCACTTTTTCATGTAAAAACTAAGTTTTTCCCCAAAAACTGTTTTTGGATTTTCCTCAAAAACGAAAGGGAACTTCCTTTGGTCAAGAACAAACTTGTGTATCAAAATCATATAAATCCCTGAAGGAAATCTAAATTAAATGTATGACATAGAGCTAATTCTCAAAATAAGCACTTTTTCATATAAAAACTGAGTTTTCCCTCAAAAACTGCCTTCAGATTTTAATCAAAAACAAAAGGGAGCTTCCTTTGGTCAAGACCAACCTTGTGTATCAAAATCATTAAAATCCCTGCTGGCAATCTTAAGTTATCGTACGACATAGAGCTAATTCTCAATTGACGTAACAATTTTACTTGCTTATATAGGGAATTGCGACACTAAATTTTAAACTTTGTGTTTATATTATTTGATCTTTGAAACTACCGCTCATAAAATTATGTCCAAATAAACAATTAAACTAGAAAAAATTTGGAGTTTGATGGTGAAAATTTCGTTAAAATCAGATATTAAAGAAATGACTTCACAATAATTTTTTGAAAAAATGTGGTTATAAATGAAATATGCAGGAAAAAATCGCAGGTGACAAATAATTATGTCCAATGACTGTAGTTTAAATAAATAAAGAAATGTAGCTTCTATCCAAATCGTAGGGTTTAGAAAAGAAAAAAAACTGGTATTGATGCATTACATGATGCCCCATCACGTTTCACAAAATTTCAAAATATCAAGGGGCATAACACTAGGACCCATTGGACATCTGACCCAAATTCAAACTTCACCTGAGTTTTGTGGTTAAGAAGTTGTATACCAGGCTATATGTCTTTCCGTTGAAAAGTTATCAGTTGGAAACCTTCAGGGAATGGACGTACGGACAGACAGACAGATTGAAACATGACTGAGGGTATCACATAATACTGGGCCACTTCATGTGGTGGGGTATGAAAAAGCAATACAGACCAGCAATAAGCTTCCTAACAAGTGTTATAGGTACATATATATTTTCAACATAAGAAAATTAATTTGCTTTCTTACTGTACCATACAGCTCATTAAAATTATTGCAGTTGAAGCTAACGTATTTGTTATGGTCTCATGTTCATTTACTCCATATTCTTTCATAAAATAAATCAATTTAGTCTCAACAGTAAGTTTTACTCACTATGTAGTTGTTTTATTCTTGCTGCTTTTAAATTTATCTGTTAACATTTTTTCTGTCATTCTAAACATTGTATCATAAGTCCAGCTGATTTACAGAATCATTTGTGGGGCTCACACCACAAACTCTTTAACTTTATCTGCTAATGACTTACCAATTCCACCATGAGGTTTATTATCAGGAAATATGTTTTTCATCTTGGACAAAGTAGACAGGACTATACTCTGTAACTTTCTAACACTTTCAGTCAAAATTTCTAGCTATGAAATAAACACAGAATAAATTATTTAGAGCAATAATAAACATGTTCAAGGTCAAATGAACTAAACGTATAAAATGAAAAGTTCATTCATAATATAGATATGAACTTTTTAGTAACAAAAATATTCAGTTGAAATGAGAAAATGGTCTACAAATCCATATCAAGAAAGAAGAAGACATTGCCCCCAAAGATATTCATCCAAAATCTCAGAAACATTGATCCATACCTCCTCTTATGTCATATCATCATCCCTGCCACATCAGAAGGAGACGTCAAATTTCATACATCACAGCAAAAATACATCAAGATATATATGAAAAGGGGGAGGTTAATCTAATATGGAGATAACTGTGTGGCAGTGTTGATAATCTGACCAAGTAAGAGCTATGCACTTTTGTTTTGGATATTGATCATTCATTTCAGCTTAAGTCTTTTATATTGTCTCATACTAATTCCAATTATTTCCAAATAATTAAAGTTTTTTTTTATTCTTTGGTGAATATCAAGCATGAAATTATCCAACATTAACAAGAAACAAAGAAAAGTTGAGAAATTCATAAATCAAAGGAAAGTAAAGGCCATTGAGTAGCTTATAATCCCACTAGCTCCTTGAGTCAAGAGTATATCCAATATTTGAGATGAAGTCCAGAGTCCATTTTTTATATTTTGATTTTTAAAAATTTTTAATGCAAGTCCAAAATTGAGTCCGTAGAGTCCATGGACTAAAATGGTCGAGTCAAAAGTACGCCCAAAATAAGGCCAATAAGGCCAAAGTCCCCAAAGGAGGGGGGGGAGGGGGTGGTTATACCCTCATTGTGTAAACTAACAAGAGACAAATTGCCAATTATTACAAAAAAATTCTAAGAAATGGAAGGATATGTTTACTTTTGTTAGTCATCTGGAAGTCAACAAGAGGATTCAGCCATTAACAATAGAAACATACATTACAATGTTCAATCTTATTCTGATTTTTTTTTTCAGAAGAATTAGAATCAACAGCACAGTTTGAACATACTGGTATGCACACATAAAAATTTTCAAGAATCAAAAAAGTTACTGTATCACAACCCTTGGGCAGTCCAAATTTTGTGATATTGCCTTTAATGTCATTTACTATTGTGTAAATACCAGCGATGCAACTCTTCATTGCACTTTAATTAATGTTTTATTGAATATTGAAGGCGCAAAGTTTACTCCTCTGTTTTGTTTTTATAGGGACGTATTAATAAATTGAACAGTTAATCCTATGAACTAAAAAAAAAGAAGAAAAGAAAATAACTGTGGGACAATATTTGAGCATTGTTGGCCTAGATAAACCAATTATCATTTCATTGTAAGCATTAATACATTTGTACAATACTGAACAAAAATACATAGAATGTAATATACACATGTATGTGTGAAAACCTACTTCTTTCCTAACCATATCCTCATTGTTTGGTAGTATTTCCAGTAAAGAGATCACGGCATTGGTACAATGTTGTATAAACCACACAGAATGATCAAAATTTGTCACCAGATATCGTAAATATACAATTCTTCTGTAAGATTCTCCCTAAAATAAATACAAAAACATAAACTTTGTCAACAAGTTACATAGATATACAATTCTTCTGCAAGGTTCTCTCGATAAAAACAACACAAAGTATCAAAGTTTGTTACCATGCATGGGACTTTTTCCAAAAATGTCCCTTTTTTTTGTCCAGTAAATTTTTTTCTTTTAATTTTAACATTTTTCTATTGTCTTTTTCACTGAAGGTAAATGTAGCTTCTGCTCGACAATCAACATAATATTTTATTTACTTTTGAATTAGGCATCTGTGAATATTTTGGACTTCAGTGCCCCAAAAAAGCAACAAGTGTGGACCCAAATTGATGTCTCGCCCGTCCCTTCATGGTCGCAAAATTGATGTAAATTCTCAAACTGACTAAATCAGAAAACTAAACATATTCGCTAGACTGTGATCACATGTGACAGCTAAATGTGTGATAATGTCCACTACCCAACAGCATCATTCACTCCTCGTGAAAGTTGCGAAGTGGACCGTTGCAAAGTGGACATTTTCATACATTTTTTCAACTTTTATAAGAAAATCTATATAGAAATTTTATCTGCTTGATACAATACTGAAGGTACAAGATGAGTAATTTAGATGTTTGAATGATATTTCCTATTGTAGGGGTTTTCCGTTTGAATTTGTCAAATTAATATTGCATATGTTTCATAATTTTCTGTCACAAACAGTGAAAGTATGATTGTGGTACGTTATTGGTGATTTTGTTGATACATCTTATTATTATCCAGTCTTTAATTCTCTGTGGTTGTAGATACTACAAAAAATATTGTTACAAAAACTTATTTCTCCTTTTTTAAAGAGGAGATTAAAATATCGCTAATTGGACATTTTGGTGTACCCTGCATACTTTTGACTCCTAACTACACATTTGTTTATGTTAAAGATTGCATATTCTTAATTTAGTGTCTACTGATATAAAAGTATTAACAACTATTATTTAATTGATGGGATGAAAAGTTTATTTTTGTGCTTTTTTAGTATGCAGAAGTGGAGTTTTTGAAAATGTCCTGTATATGACTTTCTATATAGAATTCCCTCCCCCCGCCAAAAAAAACCCATAAAGTTTGACACCGTGTATCATTAATATACATCCTTCTGTAAGATCATTAAAGTTTTCATCAAGTATCATAAAAATAATATATACAATTCTAATGCAGTGGTGTTTGAAACACTAATTTTGATTGGAGATCTCCAAAATTGGTTTCAATGTTTAACAGTCAGAACCAAGAACACAGTGCTAGCACAGACGCAGAATAAATATCTCCTATTCTAGAAATTGATGTACAGTGTATATTTAAGGGTTTACAAGTTGAACTTATATGTACATGTATTAAAGCTCTGATATCATGAAAATTCACACCATCTAATTCATGACGGTATCATTATGTTATGCAAAGAACTTACAATTCCATATCTGAGTCCAAACTCTTTGAGAAGTCGTATAGAAGCAGATGACAACAAGGTGATCTGTGTATTATCAGCAATCCTATATGCAGATTCATACCTAAAATAAAAAAAATGTCCAGTATTTCGTTGGCTGGAAATTAATATTCATACTGAGGTTTGCCATTAGACCTACTTTCTTGTAATAATGATCAACTGTGCAATATCAAAAACATTTCTTTACATTCTACATCAATATAAAAGTACATGCACAATACAATATCTATCATGTTAATATATTTTTAACTCGGAGGAATATTTAACCCTTCTTCTGTTTTAAACTATAGGGTTATAGAATGGCATTTTTCATATTATCCTGTATTATGTCTGAGGACAGTTCTATTGAGCCAATGCCCTATACATAATGCAGGAATTACGAATCTTCAAACATTCTTGACAAAAAAAAAGGATTCTGTCATCAACATGTTTATATATATCTCAAAAAGCATGTTTCCCTTTTCTAAACTACAGCAATCAGGAGATAAAAGCAATTATTTTTAATTAGTCATTCAAAAAAATAATTATTCTCAAATCCTGCCCATGTCTGCCAAAATGTAGCTGCATCAATTCTTTTTTTTTTAAATTTTCAACAATTTATCTTTTTTCTTCTATAAAAGTAACTTAAAGCTCCAAATCTTACTAAAAACTTATGTGTATGTTTAAATATCTTTGGAATTAAGCTCAGGTGTATTAAAAAATTATCATAGTGACATCAGAATTAAATTTTTTGTGCATCCAAGAAATGATGAAATAAAAAAAACTAGAGGCTCAGAGACTGAGCCTGTATGAGACTGAGCCTGTATCGCTCACCTGACAAAATGCTTCTATGCCATGCATGACCAAAAAAGATGTATTATACCAATGAGGTCTAATGTTAAGCTATGTTCTCCATTGAGACAAGTGTTTTTTGTCTGATCCTATTGAAATGAGTAATCTTTGCAAAGGACCTTCAATACATCATTCCAATACAGTTTAGTTACATCATTCCTTTCAAGTTTGGTTGAATTTGCTTCAGCAGTTTCAGATGAGACGATTAAAATGTGGATTTCCCATATGGTCCAATGTTAAGCCTAAGTTCGGCACTGGCCAGGGATGGGGTAATTGTAATGTGTAATTGTAATTTATTGTAATTAATTACAAATTTTGATGTAATTGGAAGTAATGTGTAATTGACAAAAATTTGAATTACATGTAATTGTTATTTAATTAATTACTTACCAAAAAAAGGGTTGTAATTTCAATTACTTTTCCAATTACATTCAATTACATATACATGCTACAAGAGAGTGAATGGAAAATGGCTACCTCCTATTCAAGAAAGTTTAGATAATTTCTTTACACAAAATATTATTATGACTTGGTATTTTTAATATACAAGCATAGGCACCTTTTCTCTCTTGTTTTTAAATGTGGACATTGTGCAATATTTATATGTTTTAATAGAGCAACTCTTGATATTAAATTAAGGTTTGAAATATAAATTAAATTTAAAATTATTGTTGTGTAAACAGTTAAAATTTTGTTTATTGAATTTTATTATAAATACCTATAGTAATATGGCTTCTAATCAGTTGTTTGTCATATTTACTTTTGTGTCAGTGATTAACAAGACTTGATTAGTGTCTAAATGACATGATAATGCCTTTATGCATTATAATCAACCTTTTAAATACATGTAGAAAGTCTAAAATTTTAATGATTTTTAACATTATTTTATATAAACTATTTATTATCTGTCATCAATGTACCCATGAAACAGTATTATTTTGTTAAAATATTATTATACTAAAAAAAAATCTTTGAAATGAAAATTATTTCAAATTTCAATTTATTTTACTTTCGTTAACATGACATTTTGGTTTACAGGTAAATATTACTTTAATTGTTAAAACAACACAGTCCACTGTGTTTATTTTGCCTATAATTAAAAGTGGGCAAACCAAAATGACACCTTTCTAATCAAATGAATGTTCTGTTAATGTGTTTAAATTGTCTGCTAAGCTTTTATAAATATTTTACTCACACATTCAAGTAACAGTTATACATGAAAGTTAGATACATGCTAGCTGCCTGCAAATTGAGGGAATTCAAAATAACTCCAAATATTACTGAGTTAACTTGCCAGTCAGTTTATAGCCACCCCACAGTAGAGAGAATCGATAAACTTTTGAGTCTGATATGTTTAAGCTAGAGGACAATACATTTGAATATTTGATGTAGATAAAGTTTATCAGTAATCACATTGGTCAACTTTTTTGGTAGTTTATTAACTTTGCAATAATAGGTATGAAATGCTTTCCTTTATGGCTCTTAGAGTCCCTTTTATTTGATATAGCATGATAAATAACTTTTGAAAATAAATAATAAAAACAAAATGTTGGCTTCAAATGTAATTTGTAATTTAATTAATTACATTTGCAAAGTAATTGTAATTTAATTAATTACATTCCAAAATCCTTGTAATTGTAATTGTAATTTAATTGAGCATATTGGGAAAGTAATTGTAATCTAATTAATTACTTTTCAATGTAATTGACCCCATCCCTGGCACTGGCGGCCAAGTTTTTTGTCAGATTGAAATACAATTTGCATTTTTTGTAAAGGACCTTTAGTACATCATTCCTGTAAGGTTGAATTTGCTTCAGTCCTTTCAGAGGAGAACATGAAAATGTGATTTTACAATAGGGTCCAGTGTTAGACCTAAGTTCTGTGCTGGCTGCTGTGTTTTTTATCAGATCTCAATGAAAGGACCTTTAGTACATCATTCCTATAAAGTTTGATTGAATTTGCTTCAGTGATTTCAGAGGAGAAGATGAAGATGTGATTTTTCGCATAGGGTCCAATGTTAAACCTGAGTTCCATGCCTGCAGCTGTGTTTTTTGTCAGATCAGAACAAAATGAGCAATCTTGTTAAGGACCTTTAGTGTATTATTCCTGTAAAGTTTGGTTGAATTTGCTTCAGTGGTTTTAGAGGGAAAGATGAAAATGTGATTGTCCCATAGGGTCAAATGTTAATTATGTTCCCTGTTGGCGGCCATGTTTTTCATTGGATTGGAGGGAAATGAGTAATTTTTGTTAAGGACATTTAGTACATCATTCCTGTAAAGTTTGGTTGAATTTGCTTCAGTGGTTTCAAAGGAGAAGATGAAAATGTGATTTTCCCATAGGGTCCAATGTTACCCATGTTTCGTGCTTGTGGCCTTGTTTTTTGTTTAATTGGGACGAAATGAGCAATCTTTATTAAGGACCTTTAGTACATCATTCCTGTAAAGTTTAGTTGAATTTGCTTCAGCCATTTCAGAGCAGAAGATGAAAATGTGATTTTTTCCATTGGGTCCAATGTTAAACTTAAGTTCTGCGCTGGCAACCATGTTTTTCTTCTGATCAAAAAGAAATGAGCAATCAGCGTAAAGGAATTTCCATACATCATTCCTGTAAAGTTTGGTTGAATTTGCTTAAGTGATTTCAGAGGAGAAGATGAAAATGTTATTTTTCCATAGGGTCCAATGTTAAACCATGTTCCGTGATGGCGGCAATGTTTTTTGTCGGATCAGAAGCAAATGAGCAATATTTGTTAAGGACCTCTAGTACATCATTCCTGTAAAGTTTTGTTGAATTTGCATCAGTTGTTACAGAGCAGAAGATGAAAATGGGATTTTCCCCATCGGGTCCAGTGTAAAAATTAAGTTCTGCGCTGGCAGCCATGTATTTTATTGGATCAAAAAGAAATGAGCAATCTTATTAATGACCTTTAGTAAATCATTCCTGTAAAGTTTGGTTGAATTTGCTTCATCCATGTCAGAGGAGAAGATGAAAATGTGATTTTCCCATAAGGTACAATGTTAAACCATGTTCCGTGCTGGCAGCCATGTTTTTTGTCAGATCTGAACGAAATGAGTGATCAGTGTTAAGGACCTTTAGCACATCATTCCTGTAAAGTTTGGTTGAATTTGCTTCAGTGCTTTCAGAGCAGAAGATGAAAATGTGATTTTTCCCATAGGGTCCAATGTTAAACCTAAGTTCAGTGCTGGCGGCCATGTTTTTTGTCAGATCAGAAGAAAATTAGCAATCTTTGTAAAGGACCTTCCATACATCATTCCTGTAAAGTTTGGTTGAATTTGCTTCAGTAGTTTCAGAGGAGAAGATGAAAATGTGAAAAGTTTAATGGACGAACGGACGGACGCAGGACGACGGACGCCAAGTGATGGCAATAGCTCACACTGACCCTTTGGGTCAGGTGAGCTAAAAATAAAAAATAAAAACCGCCTGCCAGTACCAAATTTAAAATAAAAAGACTTAAGAAACAAACAATTTACTTTGAGTGGCCTAAAGTACCTGAATTAATCTTCAGAAAAAAATATATATAATTATTCTGAACCTCAGTAATTTCTCCAGAAGTCTGACATAGTCATCATGAACAAAGTCTAGGAACTGGATATGGTTGTTTCGTTTTTGTGGATGTGAGACATGCCAAAACTTCCTCATTAACTCAGCGATATGATTAAATTGTTTTCTCTGCCAACGGTCATATCCAAACTGTGTCTGTTAAAATAAAATATTTCATAATTTGAGAAAGAAATGGTTGTTTCAGAGTTATCAATAACTGTCAGCAAAACTTTCGAAACTATACTCATTTACAAATACATGTATACAGCTTTAAAGTTTTCCTTTTGCACACTTTTACCTACAACTATTACTGAGTAAAACTTCAAAAACTTTTTTGTGTAAATATTATATGTGAACATAAACTGCACAATAACATAAACTACTGAATAATTATAGATTAAGATTATAAATATGTAAATATTTCTTAATCAGGCTAATTAAAATTAATTGTTAGATTTTCATCCCCGCCCACCCCCAGAAAATCAACAAGCCCGAGAATTATTTATTTTTTTAACATCAGCTGCATCTTAATTCCAATATTTTTATTTTTGTCTGTATCTGATATATGATTCCGTTTACATACACATAACTATTTCTGGTAGTTGACAAAAACGGTTTTGGCTCTCGAAAGAGTTGTTGCAGGTCTAACTGAAAAGAGAAGCAAGTTTGCTTCAAATTTCAGTGACTCAAAGACAATATCTGACACCTATAATGACCTTGTACCGTGTGTTATAGATGAGAATACACCAGTGATTGAGCTGCACTATTGTTTATCGGAAAGATTGGAAACACTCTCACAAAAGATATTGTATCCTAACAGAAGGAACAACTGACAAGATCTACACAAAAATAAATTATAACAAGATTGCTACGCGTAGCTATGTCCCCCGCCGCCGCAGTAAAGTCGATAAAGTTCCATAACTCAAGTAAAATTTTGCAAATCAAACTGGCGGCAAGATATGAACAACTGCATTAGGTGGCAAACAGCTAAGCAAAATCCCTTCATTGGATTTGGAGGAGATGTGTCAACAAAGTCCTCCTATGTTGTAGTATTCATTAAGTCGATAAAGTCCCATAACTCCCGTAAAATTTGTCCAATCGAAATGGCAGCATTATATGATCAAGTACATATGGTGGCAAATATTCAAACTAAATTTCAGCATAATCCGTTCAGTGGTTTCCGAGGAGTTGCGCCCACAAATTGTTCCTAAGCTGTAGCACGCATTAAGTCGATAAAGTCCCATAACTCCTGTAAAACTTAACCAATCAAAATGGCGATGCGATATGATCATGTACATATGGTGACTAACAATCCTGTAAAATTATCATGAATTCGGACTAGCAGTTTCTGAGGAGTTGCATCCACAAGATTTGCCATTGTATAACAATGTGGAAATAATCAAAGTCCCATAACTCACACAAAATTCAATGATTCAAAATGGCAATGCGATATGATCTAGTACTAATGGTGACTAACAATCCAGTAAAATTTGAAGGAATTCTGGCAAGCAGTTTCTGAGAAGTTGCGTCCACAAGATTTGCCATTGTATAACATTGGGAAATAATCAAAGTCCCATAACTCCCACAAAATTAGACGAATCAAAATGGCGATGCGATATGATCTAGTACTAATGGTGACTACAATCCTGTAAAATTTGAAGGAATTTTGGCAAGCAGTTTCTGAGGAGTTGCGTCCACAAGATTTGCCATTGTATAACATTGTAGAAATAATCAAAGTCCCATAACTCCAACAAAATTTGACGAATCAAAATGGCGATGCCATATGATCTAGTACTAATGGTGACTAACAATCCTGTAAAATTTGAATGAATTCTGACCAGCGGTTTCTGAGGAGCTGCGCCCACAAAAAACGTGACACACAGACACACGGACACACGGACGCACGGACGCAGACCATTACCATGTCCCTCCGTTGCGCTGCGGGCGGGGGACAAAAAATAAACTCCAACCACTCAACCCATACTTTTTCACAGGATGAAAATCTACCTATTAAGTTTAATTGGCCTAAATTAGATTGTCACGCATCACTATATTTTTATGAGAAAAAATCTTCCACAGGTAACCTTATAATTTCACATTACAACTATAATTAATACTGTCTACCATGAAAAACTGTCCAGAATTACAGATTTTACCTATGATAAAGTCTGAAGACAGAATAAATTGCTATCATTTGTTCACTGTGTGAGTTTTTAATGCAAATATAACACTAGCTACTCTCCAATAAAATTTCACAGGAAATGGTTTTGGCTTACATATACGGTAGGTCATATAAGAAAATATAATTGATCTTTAACACACTTCATGAGGTACCAGTAATAATACAACTAGAACTAGAGGCTCCCAGGAGCCTGTATCGCTCACCTGGCTTTCAGTTACCACAATGAAGCTAACATTTTAAGTTATACAGTTGAACTTAAGTCTCTCAATCTTTGTTAGCTCAAACACCACTAATATCTTGAACTGTATTTAAAGTCTGATCATGTTTTACTATATTTCTTTGTTGCGCTTTTTTGAGAAAAATGTACTTGCTTATAACCACTTTCAACACCAGTTTCGAAGTTGAGACATAATTTTGTAAATGGCTGTCAACAACAATTTTTAAAACCATATTTATAAGTTGCCACATCAAAATATTTATTTGGAAACCAAATTTCATTGAAATAGGAAAATGTTGAATTTTCCCGCCTTTTTGGTGGCCATTTTGAAAATGGCAGTCAACAAAACAATTTTCAACACGACTTCTGAAGTTGCAACATCAATATCATCTTGGACACCAAATTTCATTGAAATCAGAAAATGTTGAATTTCCCCGCCTTTTTTTGGCAGCCATTTTAAAATGGCCGTCAGCAAACAATTCTTAACATCAATTTTGGATTCACAACATCAATATGCACTTGGAAATCAAATTTCATTGAAAT